>RJWM01018231.1:0-41399 GCA_004363535.1 Dasyprocta punctata | reverse complement strand
GAGCAGCATTTCCATCTCCACCCAAAATGATTTATTTTCTTTCTGAGTGCAAGTTGCACGATGAAAAAGGATGCACTTAATTAGATGACTATTTTCACAAAGGACAGTCAGGAGGAAACATCAAGAGAGATTAATTTTCAGTCTTTGTTGAGGCACTAAATGATTCATTTAAAAGAGATGCTTCAATAATGTTTGTTAAATAAACACTGCTTTTTTTGGAAAACATTAGTTTGAACACTATTTCTGATACTGAAGAGTTAAAAATGAAAGAGGAAAAATCCTAAGGACTAGAGAAAGGGAATAAAAAATAGCTTTTGAATGAAATTTGAGAAGAGATGGAAAATCAAGGAACTGATGGTTTTTTTTGAGTGTAGGATACCACCCTTGATTAGATAGATGTTCATGGTTGCAGCTTGAAATGCTTGCAAAATTTTGGAGGAAAACAGAAAGGTATGGAGAAGAGAATTCCCTTGTACACCTGTAATTCAGGGGAAGCCCATCCTTCTGCTTAGCTGTGCACACACACATGTGTGAATTCACATATGCAATGCAGAACAGATGCACATCAAAATGATCACTTATTAAATTCCCACAGTTTCAGGCTCTGTGTTAAACTTTACATGTGTGTTTTCCTATACCACTCTGTGGTGTAGGTACTTTATTATCTTTCATAACAAAGCCAGTGTTATAGAAATAAGGCTAAAATCAACCACCAAGTGGCAAAATTTTGTGTGCATATCCACACACAAGTAAATTTATGCTTCCATATTTTGGCTTGTTAAATCTTTAACACTGTTTCATCAGAGTTGGAGACTCCATATTGAATGCACTTTTGGTTTGGTCTGGATTGGTTTTCAGTCAAGGTCATCCAGGTTGGACTCAGACTCACTGTGTAATCCGGGTTGGTCTTGAACTTGCAGCAATCCTCCTGCCACTTTTCCCAGGTGCTGGGATTATGCGTGCGTACCACCACATCCAACAATGTTGAACAGTCTTAAAAGGAGTAAGGCCCAGGTTCAAGAAAAATGAAGGTTTGACAGCAGATAAAGTGACAAGGGGCATCTGATAATATCAGGAAAGGCTCAGGGGATGAAAAGAAGAATTACAATGTGTTGTATATAGATACTGACTCCCCATGAGGAGAGCAGTCACGATGTACTGTAAATGTGTATGAATAAAAATGAATATTTGATTAAAAAGGTAGGTTTCACATATTGATGTCTAAGCAAAAGGTCGATTTGATTACAGGTGGAAAGAATACGGAGGGAGAATGTAAACATTTGGCCTTTTAGATATGTTTTCACTAAATCAAAATCATGTTAATAAAAAACAATTTAATGATGCCTACTTAGGTTATTTCTATTTGTAACAGTAAGAAGAGAACATAAATGTGTGTACAGTGTATCAGAAAGAAATTAAGAACTAAATGCACATATACCTTATTGATATTTTGGGACCATCCTTAGTGGCTTTCCATTTATCTCCAAGAATATCACAAAGGTCTCAAAACAAATGTAAAAACTGAAAAGAAAATGTATATTCACCACAGAGCAATTGTGATAGCATAGAAAAAGTATCCAAAGATGTGAGTTCAGTGCCTGGATTTACCCACTATCGTGTTGAAGGAATCACACTTCCAAACTGCTCGCATAATTGAAATGGCCAATGACACCACTTGGCTCATTCTTTTCTTCACCAAAGATCGTTTTTTCTTTACTGCCTCATTCCTAATTTTTTATCTTCCTTACTCCAAAACCTTCAGTTCCCTTTGGGACTGCACACCCTTCTCATTATGTCATCTGATGCCCTGGCCATTTCCCCTCACCCATGGTTGACTTTAGCCCTTGGCTCACAGTAATCCTCTCCAGCCCTACCTCTCATGATAAATTTGACACCCATATGCTGTGACCATATCTGTTTCTTGATTTTCTTACTTGCATTTACTTTTGTTCTGTCCATTCTCGAGACTCATTCCTTCGGCCCATGTCATCATTGTTTGAATGCATGAACTCCACTTCAGGCATCACATCCTCTGACACAACCTCTTCTTCTGGTAGTTACTCTAGAATTGCCTTCATGTGAACTTTTCACCCCAGTAAGTTTACTCATCCAATCACTTCTTCATTTTTCCCATCCACCTCTCTTTTTCCTTCCTTTATTCCTGTGCTCTGCTTATAGTCCATTATCCAGCATCATTATCATTCCATACTCACCTGGGGAAACTCTCTATTTGTGGTCCAACTTTCCCCCTCCACTTTTTTTTGTTTGTTTGTTTCTGTAGCTGAGTGTCTGAACTGCTGAAGCCACTGTACTGCTTTGGTTTCCTTGAAATGTACGATCACGAACTTCTGCAGGCAACAAGGTGTGTCTGGCAATCCCTGGTTTGCTCATTAGTATGTGTTTCCACTTTCCGAAATGACTTTTTCATGAAGCACATTATGTTCCACATCCACTCTCTCCCACACTCACACTAACTCCTTGCTTGCTTTCTGTATTACTGAAAATGGAAGACTCTGAAGCTATCTTTCAAATTTCAAGTATGGAAAGTCTTCACACGTCTATACATCTTTCCATTTCCTCGTGGTCCTCTGGGAGGAGAATTGTAGCATTTAAACTCTGGAGCCTATTCCAGTGTGCCTTCAAAGAGTCTTTGATCAGTGGTTCCAGAATTCTGCTTATCAGCCTGTTCTTCTTCTGGATCGTTCTTTATGGAGCATGACTGCTATCCAGTGTATCTTGTGGCCTCATATTTTTTTATATCTAGAGTACCATTTTTTCCTGATGACCTTCTCAGTAAAACTTTTTGAAGTAGTTGACTAGACCATGGTCCTTATTTCTTTGTTTCCAACTCATTCTTCCATTCATTTCAGCCTGGTTGCTGATCCCACCATTCAACAAAAATTAGGTTTTGAGGGTATAGCTTACTGGTTGAACATTTACCTAGCAATTTTAAGGCCCTGGGTTCAACCCTTAGGTGCACTATAATTAATAAATTGATAAAAGCAAATAAAAGTGTGCTTTGAAAAGTACCCAGTGATTTTCATGCTGCCTTATCTACCTGTTTCATTCTGTCCTTATCTACCTGTTGTCTCAGTAGTATTTACACATTTGATTATTTACTTCTTTTTGAACATTTTTCTCCCTTGGCTTTGAGTCATTATACTCTCCTAATTTTCCCTTTACATTTTTTGTTACATTCTCAGTCTTTTATGCTGACCCTGTCTCCTCCACCTGACCTCTAAATGCTGAGTTCCTTATGGTTCAAGCCTGGATATTTATGGATACCTTTACTTTCTCTCCTACTGGTCTCGATGCTTTAAAAGCCACATGCAGGATGATGGTTCGCCAACAGAAGCTGTGTACCTAACTTCTGTCCAAATCTCCAGACTCATATACTTAAATGCCTATGGGAGGCCAACGTCTGGATGTTTAGTACGTTAAATGCAAACTTAATGTCTGCAGAACAAATTCTTGATTCTGCCTCCCACTAACTGAAATTTCCTCTCTCTCTCCATCTAATTTTTTTCCCAACTCAGTAAATGTCACCTCATTGAACCTGCTTTTCAGGTTGCATAGATGCAAGCAAGCAAACAAACAAACAAACAAAAAATGGAATAATTCTTTATTTCCTTCTTTGGGTTACCGTCTTTTGCTTGTGCACGTAGTTCTCCTTGTCACCCATTACTATCTAACATGGTCTGCATCCTCTTCATCTTATAATTTTAGGAGGATTTTTGGTTTGTTTATGCCTTCGTAGCGATGTCTGTCATAGTAGGCATGCAATAAATTCTTACGTGGGCCATGGATTTAGCCCAGCAGCACAGCACTTGCCCAGCAAACGTAAGGTTCTGAGTTTGATTCCCAGTTCAAAAAAAATTTTTTTAATCAATTATTATGTGTAAGTCCCATGTTTTTGCACTTCTGCTTGAGTGTATCATAACCTGAAAAATTATGATGTTTGACCATGTTTGCATACTCGAGATGAAGGGCCAAACAAAAAATGATACATACTATATAACTGCTATTAAATTGTACAATTATCAATTGTCACATAATTTATTTTCTCTTACCTCTTCTTCTATTGATGAAAAGGAGCAAAGAGATAGCAAGGTTGGTAAATAACAAAACAAGGTAATACTCCAACAGTTTAAGGATTAGACCAGAGACATCTTAAATGTTATGCAATCCTCATTCTAAATCCTCTATTAAAGACAACTACTCTGCAGTTCAGAATGATTAAGTAATTTGCCAAGGTCACACAATTAGCTCGTTGTACAACCGAGATAACCATGTCTTCAGATTTCTACATTAAGCACTGATACATAGACCCATTCCTGTGTACTGAGCTGTAGGACCTGGCCTATATCTATTCTTAGACACATTTAATCAGGTGGATTTGTCCACGATGTGTTATCCTGCTGCTGCTTTTAAAAAACTACTGACTGTCAGATTCTTTTCCTGCAGGAAGCATCAGTCTACATGCTAACTCCCATATATATGCTAATGAATTTGGCCTTATGGTAGTAGAAACTCTAGGGGAGTTTCCAGGTTAACTACATGCTTGACAGACTTGCCAAGCATTGGAAAACATACAGTTAAGCCACGGGATTATCTGTAAGTATAAGATCTTGCTATTTTTTTAAATTAAATTTTTGCTGACTATTAGAAATTTCTCACTTGGGTTTCACTATGGCCCATATATATCTTAACAAGGGGAATAAAACACCCATGTGCTCTTGATAAATCTGAATTTGAATTCACTGGCATATTTATTCAAGAATGGTATTCAAAGATCAGATTCTGGAAAATATGAATACATTTTGAAAAACTGGAGAGTTCAATATTAGACTTCGATTCCAAATTTATCATTCTGGAAACGAAACTTAAAGATACTGGTGATCTGTCTTATCCTTTCAATATGTCCCCAGGGTAGTAGGGTTTGTTGGAAGGAATCCAAAAGCCTATTGATTGTGTCTCACTTTTTATGTATCAGAATCTTTAAGACCATGAGAAAGCAAATAAACGAAGGTATAGCCAGACCTTTCCCCTTACTAAACATGGACAGATGCAAAAATATGTTATTAAAAGCATGCTGACTACGCAGTGCTACTTCTACAGCTGAATGATTTAATTTAACAAATGGAGAGTGGAAAATTAGAGGTGCTAGTTTACTAGGGTTTCCTAGCAGGAATCTGTCATTTATGTGGGAACCCTTGACTACTTGCCTAGGAACAGAATAGACAAGACATAAAAGAGAACTTTGTTCTGCAGTGGTCAAACAGCTGATGGTGAGTCCAAAGCACCCACTGTGTTACCACAAAGAAATTCTTCTCCTCTGGACAATGCATGCTTCAGCTTGAATTTCACCTTTTCCAGCAAAAGATTTCACATCTTTTTAGGCTGCACGCTTTTAGAAACCCGTGTTTCCCATGAAATTTTGTCTTATCTCTTGAGATTATTTATTGGGCTGTATCCTAAGAGTACTAACTTTTCTCTAGCCTTCTTTCTCATCTGCCCCGATTTGCCTCATCCACGCAAACATCACAGACTTTTTGAACTTTCCCAGAAGCCTTTGTTGCCCATACAACCACACACTTTCCCTGTGTGTATGCTGTTCTGGGTAAAGCTTTTGCCCTAAAGAGGATTTTATTCATTTCATCACCTCGTCGACTTCATTTCATTGTGAAACAACTTTAAATGTTTTCTCTACCTACACTACCTAGGTTTTCTTTGCTCTATTATCCCCTTTCAGTAATTGTATTGCTTAGGGAAAAGGCAATCTGATCATGTAGAAAAATGCTAGGGAATCTAACGTAATTACCACTGTATTCCTGCTGCCTCTCCATCTTCCTGAAGAGAGAAGAAACCTCTCAAATGAATGGTTGAGATGACCCCTGCTAGTGCATAACTGCTGATAGTCTCACTGGTCTCCTGGAGGGTAGGAGAGGTAGAAGGGCTCCTGCTGTTCCCTCCACACACCTGGAAGCAGCCTGCCTCTCCAGTGGGAGGTAGGAAGTGAAACTGGCAAGGGACTCCATTTAAAAGGAAAGGTGTTATTGTATCTACACCTGAGATAAAGCAGGAGAGGTTAGTGGAGGGAAGCTATGTAGAAGTAACATAGCAGAACTGGACTGGATCCTGAGCTCTGCATTAAAACAAATCGTGACCTCTTTGGGGGAATTCGTCAGTATGAAAAACAGAGCAGAAAAGGATCCCAAGTGATTAGTTGCCAGGGATATACTACTCAAAGCATTAGTTAGAACATTCTTTCATTTGTTTTTCCATCCTGTTTTCAAAGGATAATATAATAACTCAGTTTAGTTATGCAAAAATCATTAATGATCACATTCTGATTATTCTATTCAACGTTAGCAAGTAGAGGGGAAATGCCAAACTGAAGACCTGAATGGGTTCTATTTGTGATCCTACATCACAGTCAGGGTCCCAGAAGGAGTTTAGTATGGGGAAGTTTTGAGGATACACTAGAGTCAACTCTTTCCTGTTTAACCATCTGGTAAACATTGATCCAGACAGGAATTTGGAGGAAGAGAGTTTATATCTAGTTCCTGGTGTTACTGGAGGCCAGGATCTTGGTTAGATCTCACGTGCTCTACAGCTTTTCTCCATAATTATCTCCTGGCTTCAAAGACACGTAGTCAGCATAATATTTTGCAAAACTTTAGAAACTAAGGTTTGCTAGAAGTCAGGTGGGGCTGTTAATAAGACTGAACTTTAAGATCTGAAAGTTCAGTTGAGGCAAAATTCAGCTTTTGTACCAGAGCCAACATATCTTGGCAATTAGATTCAGAGGAAGCAAATACTTTCTGCAAAATTAATAGCTCATTTATTAATGCATTCATTTAAACCAAAATATACATAATTCCAAGTGTGTGCAACTTAAGGTAAAGGAAGCGTTTCTATTTTAAAATTCCCACTATTCAGTAATGTCTACCTTTGATTGTTCTTGTTTGGTGCTTACCCTTCGTAAGTTTTTGTATGCATGCATTTAATACAGGGCAGACAGGACTTTCCAGCAGATGCAAGAGCGGTCTTCAAGCATTTGGCAAGAGCACTGGGGAGATGAACACTCAGACACGCACTATGAATCCACTGACCTTGACCTTGCATGTGGCCCTCCACACCAGGATTTGCTCACTTTGACTTTGTTCATTGCAGCCACTAGCTAGGTTCATGCCAAACAATGTTAACATTTGCCAAGCTCAGGGGTTTATGGCAGGTGGACTGTTTCTGATCATATATAGTTGATGTGGTCTGATGAGCACAAATTAATGAGTGATCTCACAAGAGCACCTGGAGCCCCTCCTTCCTGCTGAATTCCTGAGCTTGGCATTTTTCTCTGAGGTGGAGCCTGTCCAGATGGCAGCTTCTGAGGAACCAAGCCTCGCACCTGCATCAGCCCTGTCTCATGCTCAAAGCACTTGGTGCCAGGGCCTCACCGTCAGATGTCTGGGCCGGGGCACTCCGCAGCTGCTGGCTTAGGCCTGTGGAGGTCTGAGCTGCTGGGCTTCATGCTGGGACATAGAGGAGGACACGGGGAGAATTGGGCATTTGTAACTCCAGGGGAAAAATTCTGCTCGCTTCAGAGCCAGGAGAGGACTTAGAGGTTAAGGCGGTTGACTGAGCCTTGAGAATCCGAAGTGAATAACTGGACTTGCAGCTGTGATTCAAAAATAAGCTTTTCCTCTTATGATTACTTTGCCTTCACACCAGGCTCTGAGGATATCCTAGATTTGATTTGCAAAGATTGAAATGCTTTAGCTACCACTGCGGAAGGAAGCTTAACCCAACTGGTTAATGCAAATGAACAGACCCCGTCATTCCCTGCTGCATGCCCAGCTCTGGGCTCTGGGATCCTCCAGTGCTGCAGAGACAACTCACAAACCGTGGGGTTACGAAATGAGGTGACCAGTGCTGTGATTGCACTAACACAGGGACAGGGCATGTTTGGGAATTGTGGATGAGATACATCGTGGTTGATAATTATGTGCTGTCTTAATATGGCCACTTTCTCCATTACTAGATGGTAGGGCTTTTTTCTTTGTGATTCAGTGACTCAGATAGGTTTTCAAAAGAAATCATTGCTACCCTGTTCTAAAGTTTTTGGAGATTTTTGCTCAAGTGCTTAAGGAGTTTGACTCATGTACTTTGTTTCCGATTAAAATGGGCATTGCAGCATTTCACAACAGACACTGGAAAGAATGTCAGCTCGACTTAGTGTGGTCCTAAAAGAATCCATGTTGTGAATATTTTATAATTGGGAATGATCCTATGGTAGTGTCATTTCTTGAATAAATGTGTGTTCATGAAAAAAACCACAGGGACTAGATCTTGAGGAGTTCAGTTTAGAACAAGAGGGCCTGGAAAACAGGCTTCTGAAAAGATGTGACCTATGAGCTATGGGGGGGAGAAGGAAAGCCAGGTGTTAAGGGGCACAGAGCCAAGGGGTGAGGCTGCGAGTTTGCTCGGAGGGAAGAGCGCTTAGGCCCTGCCCTGAGAGTGTGCTAGCCCTGTTCCTTCCCTCACCCTGTGGCCTCAGGGGACGGCAGGGTCAGAGTGTAGCAAGTTACTTTAGGACACAGTTTTGCTAATAAGGTGGGGTCTTTGAACTTCTGATTCCACTATCTCTCACAACGTGAAGTATTTCTGCATATTGGACACCCACACTATCACCATTTGAGTTCCATGCCAGATAAGCCTGGGGATCTTAGGTAATGTAGGAGAAAATTTTGGTCTATCAGGCATGTCTGCTTGGTGAAAGTATGGGGGAAAATAGTGCTTCACAAGGAGCTAGCGTGTTAAGAGATCAGAATTTAAAAGCTGGCTCTGGCAATTACTAGCATTTAATTTCCCTAGTGTGCTTCTTGTCATTCAGAAAATGGCTTTACTAATACTTAGCTTCACTCACTCACAAGAAGTAATGAGGCCGAAATAAAATTACCCATCTCCCATAGTAGATAGTAAGCCATAAAGATGCTAGTGAGGTCCAATTAGTATGCACTTCGTGAACCGTAAAGATGCATAGTGAACTACAACTAGTATAAACAGCAATGTGAATATCCTTAATGTCACAGGGCTACATACTTTAAAATAGCTAAAATGGTAAGTTTTATGTTATGAATAATTTAGCACAACAAAATATTTTAAAATACAATTCTTATTGCCTTTTATTGGATTGTACACTGAGTGGAGAAGAGATGGTGTCCTAATGAAGTCTCTAAAATTTTGTGATTGCAGATATCAAGTGGTTAAAAAAAATGCACAGTTCTCCCTCAGTGTCCAAGAAGAGTTGGCTGCAGGACCCCTGCAGGTATCAAAATCTGTGGATGCCCAGTTCTTGCTTTGCATACAGCATACATAGTGATAACTAAATTATTAGTAATACCCAATACAGTATAAATGTCGTATATGTACATGTCCAGAACTGGCAACATTTTTTTGAATATTTTCAGTCTAAAGTTGGCTGAATATGTAGACACGGAACCCACAGAAAGAAGTCCAACTGTAAATATATTTACTTCTAAGTTATTTACATATGCAATTCTACTGCTATATGATATACATTATAAAACACTATTATCACAGAGATTGAGATAAAGAAATGTTTAAGTATTTACAAGTATTTTTACTTGTTTTTAGTTTTAAAGAGAATAATGTATATTTGATTTGCTGTAGCTTCTTGCTTTAACCATTTTGTTGTACAGCAATCCAAAGATGCTGTCAGATCACTTTATTTCTTTGTTCAGTATTAGCGGCTGGGAAAGATATCGCACAGATTTCTCACTTCAAATGGAAGCCGAGAATTGTCCGATAAGTGTACTAAACCATAATCCTTTTTTTTCCAGATCAAATTCTCTGATTGTACCCATGTTTCTCTTGAAATTCCCTCTCTCCAGCAATGATGGTATGGTGCTATATGTGGATATAGTTTGAAAAATCTAAAGAGATGGTTATAATAACTATGCCATGTGGCAATTTGCTTAAACTCTTTCTTTATTTTTTAAGAAAATTTTATTTAAAATTTTTATTTAAAATTTTTAAAAACTTCCATTGGTACATGTTTGCAGTACATAATAGCTACATTCTTGTGGGGAGTTGGTACTTGAATGTATCATATCTTAATCCTTTTTTATTTCTCTATGTAAATTTTCATCTTCCTAAATGTCAATCAATTGTGCAAGCAAATAATTTAGAATATATTGCATTATAATATTTGCAACATATCAGTTTAAAACTCACTAAAAGGCTTCACGTAGATTATTTTCGTTCAGTTTAAAACTTGAATTTCAAGTTGAAGTATACAGAACTGAGAAGCCTTTTAATTGGTAAGCCTTGCTTTTATAGCAAAATTTTATAATAATGGAAGCATTTCCAAGTATCAGTTTTTCAAATGCTTTCATTATAACACAAGAGATTTTTTTTTCTTTTGAAAATTTGTTTTTCTCATTTATTTCTCAAAAGTCACTTTCACAGAGTAAGGACAATTGACCGTATTTGTTTTATTTAGGAATCTTTGTTAGGTAACACACTAAACTTGCCACAACAAAATGGTTAAATATTTGAAATATTTGTCTTTTGCAGAAGAAAAATTTGTGACTAATTACTACCAGTCGCCATTACTGCTAGTCAATTCATATATGAACTATTAGTACATTTTAATTATGGATAATTGTTAGATATTACCTAAATATAAAGTTTCACATTTCTTCCTGTGCCTAAATAAGCATAAGGGCCAGGCACACATTATTTTAGAGACACTGAACTAATATGTTCCAAAATTGCCAACTTTCCCTACTTGTTGGGAAGCCAGGAAACTGCTACTGGTAAGATGGCATGCAGAGGCCATGTTTGGGTTTTTTCTTCTTCTTTTCCTGAGAAAGGTGTGTCTTAGACCACAATGGGCATTCAGTTTGCCTCTCTCCAGCTTGTGTTATCTTGTCAGTCACTGAACCACCCAAGCTCCTCTGCAGTGACATGGTTTCTTTTTAAACATTTATCACCCTCATTAGCACTTACGGTATTCTATGTAGGCTCTCAAAACCTCAGAGCTTTTGAAATAGCTTCTTAAACTTTCACTTACTCTTAAAATTCATCACTAATTAGGAGCAGGAATTACACAATTGTGTGAGTCCCAGTTTCCACATCTTTAAAGAGGTTCAAACTATATTCCAAAATTTCTTCTTTCTTTAAGAATCTGCCTAAATACTCAGTCTCTCTTGAGCAAAGATGTATTAACTGGAAATTAATTCGAGTGCTTCCATTAGCTCCCTTATATCCTCAATATAAATATTTTTGTTGTATCGTAAGATAATTTATAGCTATATGCTGGAAATATTTATTGGTGAGAATAGGAAATCTATGATTTTCTTTCACTTAGTATTCTTGACTAGCTTGATGAGTTCTTGTATTTGGAGTAGAATTAATTGATGTGTTTCTTATGCAGCAATAATTTTAAATTCATTATTTATGCCCTTGCTTACTATTGATATGATATTTAATATTCATAAATTGGCATACAGTTATTTGAATGCATGGAATTATAATAGCTAACTAATATGAATTCTTCCTTAGGTTCTGGCAGGAAAAGTTTAATAACAATAACTAAGTGTGATAATAACAATGACAATAATAGCCATTTGTCCTGACATAGATTCATACTCTTTGGAATGGAAGTGGGCACATTTGTAGATATTAGTTTTCTTGATGGAAAAGAAAGTATGCTGCTAGAAAGCATAATTAAAAATATATAACAAACATTATTGGTTATTACTGCAAGGCACTGTACCACAAGAATGTAAATGCTTATTAAATCAGGAGGTTAGGGACTTAGACTATTCCACTCCAGTAGAGGTATAGTTTAATCATAATATGTGTCTAACTGCTAACCTAAGGTTTCCTTTTAGCCCATTCTTCACTATACAGCTTCCTGTATAGTCTATTTTTTAAATGTTAATACAAATAGAATACAAATATCATTTGCCCCTCTGCATAAAATCTCTAATGGCTCCTCCATACTCAAGATACAACTCCTTTCTTTCTGAACTTTGAACACAGGGTACTCAGAAATATCTCAGGGTATAAATGCATGGGGATGTAATGAGAACATCTTCTAAAATTTTTTATTAGGGTAAAGTTTTATATACTACTCATTGAATTTATCATTTCACTGAACAATTTCTGTGGGTTACATTTGGAGAAAAAGCACAAAGCAGAATAGATCATGTGGAATTCAAACTGGAAAACAAGTCTTTTCTAAGAATGACATTAACTACTCCATCTGACAAAGGAGACTATTTATTTGGGGAAATGAGTGTAATTTTGTAGACATGTGTAAAAAGACGAAAAAGTTTACTAAGTAGACATCAGAGGCAACTCCGCTGTTATTGTTGAAATTGAACATAAAATACTGAAGTTCTTAAGACCTAATGTGACTAAAAATTGAGTCTTCCTAAGGTGATTGAGCTCTTCTTATGGTATTATTACTGGACTATAGTTATTGTTGTGTCTAAGGTAGAGATATTGGCTAATATTAAAGAGAACAACACCAAATCAATTTCAATTAACTATTGTCCTGATTATTTTATTTTCATTTTCAATTCACAAATTTGTTTTCCACTTTAATTCCAGTCATCAAGGCCTATAAAAAATTGATAAGTGAGGGGCAAGGAGGGTGAGGAGGGTTTTAAAAAATTTTATATAAAAAATTAAGAAATGTCACATACATAGACCAACTCCCAACAATGAATGTAATCATTATATACTACAAACATGTACCTATAAAAATAAAGTAAAAAAAGATTTGATAAATGCTATATGTTTGGCATCTGTGGGAAGGGCAAACAATACCTACTCCAAGAAATCTATGATGTCACTCAATGGTAGAGTGTTTGTTTACCACGGGGGAGTCAATTCTCAGAACTGCAAAGCAAAGCAAAGAAAACCTGTGAATTAAATTGAGTTTAAATTACTCACCAAGTTTTCTGTGGTTTGGAAATAGGATGAATTGTGACGGGTACCACTTTTAAATATCAAAAGTTATCCTTTAAAGCACAGCAACAGTTTATATACCTTAAAGCCTCAGATATTATAATTACCTGTCCCTTTAAAATACTGTTACCCAACAAATATATTAAAATTTTTTTCTCACGATAAAATGTTAAATATGTACTTGAAGTTTTTTTTAACAACTGTGCCTAATTTTAGTCTTCTTCCTAATTATCTAGAAATGATGTTTATCATAAGTTTGATGTTTCTCCTTCCAGATACAGTATTTGTTATAGCATGGTCTAGATGTCCCCTCAAAGTCTCATGGGGTCATGAACGAGTTTTTTAGAGGCAGCTGGATCTAGTGTGTGATGCTGGGATTAAGGGGGCAATGATGGGATTTTTTCATGGCACAATGCTAAGATCGAGGGTGCCCCACACTAGGTATGAGTGCTACCTGCCCTAAGGGCTGGCACCCAGGATAGAATATAAAGGACAGAATGACAGCTGTGGTTGTCACTTGGTGCTTGCTATTTTGCTGCCTTCTACCTGCCATGAACTGTTTCTCCCCTGCAATGCTGTTGGCCGTGCTACTCTCCCTTGGAGCCTGCCGACTATTGACTGAAGAATCTACAAACTGCACCAAATAAACCTTTCCTCCTTTAACTTTGTGTGTCAGGTATTTTGCCTCAGCAACAAAAAAGTAACTGAGACAATATGAAACTATATCATGCTATTGAATGTACTTTCAAAATAAATATTCTTGGAGTTCATATACTGTTCTGTAATTTGCTTTACTATCCAATAATGTCTCTTTCATTGTTTTCTTTTTATTCCATACCAAACAAGTTCATTTGTCGTTTACTTCCTTAAACAACAGACTACCTAGAAAAAATGAACTAAAGTGTAAGTGGCTAGTTTTACATTTTAGTATGTTGTTAAACAGAACACACTTTTGGAAAACAAATACAGTACAATTTTAGTACAACAGGAAGTGAAGGAGGCAAGACAATTAAAAGGGATAGGATAGGGCTGCAATTGATACCTTGCCCAAGACTTGTCTCTTTCTTAAAGGTATAGGTTATTTGCATTTGGGCATAAACTCAGGTTGCCAAGCACAGAGATGGATGTAAAGAAAGACCAAGCTGGGTAATTTGTGAAATAGCTTTGCATTATTTCAGTTGCTTGTAGGCTTCCCCAAACAAGAGGATACCTCTTCAGTGCCATTGCCTACCAGAGATCCCCTTCTTGCTGGTTTGGCATTACTGAAAGATGTCAGTGGGTCAAAGTGCTAGCCTGTGGTATCAATGAGGGGGACTTTACATTCCATCTGCTGGTGGTGACTGAATGCCAATGAACAGGAATAGACAGCTTCCTGTGAGAGGTATTGGTGTAGACAATAGTGAGGAAGAGACTGTGATTCTTTTTCCAGGAAGGCAGATTGCAGTAGACCTTTGTTGGCCCTCACTGCTCAGTATAGAAAGTGGTTTGACTTGTAGTACCTTCAGTCTACACAGTACTGATGTAGATTAGCCCTACACTTAATGGCAAAAGAGTTCAAGGGCAAGTGATACAAAAAAATCCCCTATGTTCTATCTTTTAAAAATAGTTTTTCTAGAGCTAACATAGAAAATGTATGGTCTACCACTTTAAAGATACAAGGAATAGTGTAACTCTGAACTAAATTATAAGGAAATTTCCTGACTTGACAGCCAACTCAGGTTCTATGCCATAATGCAATTCTCTTCAGTTAAGAGTCCTGACTTCTCATGGCAGCCAGCAAGGAAGCAAAGCTTTGGATTGAGTCTGTTTCCTCTACTGTTCTTTGCAGTATTTCCCTTTTCTGTCTCATTCAAACCACTAGAATTCCTTTGCACAGACTGCGGTTCTTTTTTGACTCTTCTCCCACAGATAATCACTAGCAAGGCTGTCTTTTTGTCTTAATTTCTTTACAGCAGTTTCTAGAACAATCAAACCAGTAGGGGGAAAAAAAAGAACTAAAATGAGAGCTTTGAAGACAAGCTGCGAATGTCTCCTCTGCTTTGGTTATGTTCATGTCCTTCCTTAATATCTCATTCTACATTTCATTACTCCTGAACATGATGTAATTCAATGATTGCCCAGCAAGGTAAAATGAATAAACTGTTCATTTAAAAATCTCTTTTTCTTGTAAATAGACCATCTGTCTTCTGAACATAGACCATTCTTTCTCCAATTTTTTTTTACCCAATCCCCAGTACCACTAAAAGCAAAAAATCCCCCCACCCTATAAACACAGTGCTGTGGTCTATTATTTTTGCATCTATGTAATACAGAAAATAGTAAAGATGATGCAAGGGAAATGTTTGATGTCAGATACGCTGAGTTCATGTTCCCTAAAGTTGAAGAATGAATTCTAAGGAACAAGAGTATGGAAATCTATTAGAGAATAGGAGTAGGGAATAGGAATAGCTCCTGAGAGACAGGAGGGGTCCCAAATGGGTTGCGTTATATACCATTCTTAAGCATGGAGGAGAGTAGGAGAATGCATTGAGAATTGGAATTGACACAAGCTACTATTTATACAGTTTTCGTGATTTTATTTTGAAATAATCTAAAACTTACATTAAAGTAGGAAGTACAGCATGAAAAAACCATTTGCCCCTGAACCATTTGAGAGTAAGTTGCCAGCATGATACCTATCACCTATCTCACTAATAAGATTATTTTTATACAGCCACAATAACGGTCAACATTCATAAATTAAGAGATCTTGTTCAAGAGTTTCCACTTGTTTCTGTAACAACAAGCAAATCCAGACTCATATTATTACTTTTCCTGCCTCAGCTCTGGTTCTAAAATTTAAAGATTCCTGGACCCTCTAGTGAAGAATGGTATTTAGAGGGCTGGGGATATAACTCAGCGGCATAAGCGCCTCCCTGGCAAGTGCAAGGTCATGAGTTTAAGAATGGTATCTAGAACCCAAACGTTGTTTTCTGTTGGTGCTTATTGCTTATGAATGCTGTTGTTCTCAGGTCACTTCAGAGGACAGAGCTAAGGTATATTTATATATGCATGAACACTTTTATAGCTGCATTTAATTATTTGTACACATAAAATCATGTGCTCACATCAACAGCTCCAATTTCAACCTAACTCTATAGAATTCATTCTTGTTTTCTCCCTTTTCATATTTGCAATTTCTTTCTTTAACAGTGAGAAACCTGGCTTTCATAACCCTACATATTCACTTATTTGATCAATCCCTTTATGTAATCCATTGTCTGTCACATCATCCATTCTCCCATACTGATGCCCTCCCTGCATCATTATAGTGTCTATGAATTACATGATTGATGTTTTCAACCCATTTGTCCTCTAGCATCCCACCGTGGGGTGCTCTCCCTATGGGTACCCTCCTCATTCCACAAATGTTGAAGATAGTTTTCTGAGGAAGCCCTATGTTTTGAATCTTTAAACCTTTTCCTTGGGCTTTTCAGTGATCTCCAAGCTCATTGCTTTTCATGAGAGAGACTAGACAAATAGCAACAGCTAATTCAGTGGACTGTGTCACTTTTAATAGGCTCCCCTATTTTATGAAGGACCATCATTTGGGTGTTAAAGCCAAAAGTGTGTTATTGTTGCTATTGTTGTTACACTTGTTTTCAGGAACAAATAATACTAGTAGTTCTTGTGGTTTCCTGCACAGCTGTTCTGATGCATTGCCAATCCAGGAGGAAAGAAACAGATACATTGATGCGAGTAGTGGTTAGAGTCTCTGCATTGTATAGGCCACAATATGCCAAAGAACTGTAAGGCCTGTTGCAAAGAGAAAAGTCGATGTAGTCTTTCTGGTAACATCAGTAGGAGCTCACCAATTCTTTATTCAAAATCGATATTTTAAAAAGATTCTGAATGCACTTTCACTTCCAATTGCTTCCATCAGTCTGAGTTTGCAGCCTTTCCTATTTCTACAGACAGAAATTCAATGTTGCTTTTGTGGAGAGGAGTTTCTGCAGATTCTTGAATCAGAGGTAGAGAGTTTCTTGCTAAAACCTGTAGTGTCAGTGAGATAACACCTCTTCCCTTTTTCAGGGAAATAGTTTTATGTCATTTAGCTTAAAGTACTGCCATGATGATGTTTACATTTTAATTTTCATTTCCCATTATGTTTCCTTGTAGTATGCCCCACAGTGTTCAAAGAAAGCTTCTGCAAAAATCTCTTATATTACTTCCTGGGTGAAACTACACTTGACCTAGAACATACTGTTTAAGGTCTGAAGTGCACAAAGCTTCCTCTCTTGTTTCCAGGGATACCTTTATAGGGGTACTAACTGGAAAAATTCCAGTGATTCTTACGTGGTCTTATCTCCTTCCATAACATACAACTCCCATGTTTCTTTAGATTACCAAAGAGTTCTACAAACCCCCTAAGTCATTTCAGAGGGGGTGAATTCTGTTTCCCAAGGGGCTTTGGTTTCAACCTTGCCATTGGGTAAGTAAATTAGAATCAAACAACTTTTGACTGGAAAAAGAGATGAATAAAATGTTTTTTATAGTTCTTTTACTTCCTCAACAAAATAACGGAATCAAAATCATATAAAACTCAAAATAGTTCCCCTTTCTCTAATCTCTCCCCGCTCTCCCACCATAGAACTCTGATTTTCAAGTTGCATTGCTATCCTTCTGCAAATACAAACCAGGCCTCAAGATAAGAAGTCCAAATAGAATGACTCGAATCATTCACGTTGCTCTTTTCCTTCTATTCCTTGTGCTCTGCAGTGCCCTGCCCCAGATAACAAGGTCAAAGTGACAAGTAAAATGCAAAACCCAAGTGGTCTAATAGGGCTTCAGGAGAAGCTCAGTGGCCTGCAGACATCGGTACAGTAGCTCCTCATCCACTGTGTGTCGTGGGACACAGCAACCATGGAGAAAACAGGTGAGACTCTCACAAAGCAGACTTGCTCTCAGTCTCTGCCACTGGCCTCCCCTGCAGTTGAGGACCAAGTTTCTGGTTTCATGGAAGATAAAACACACAGCCTTCCCTGTGATTAAAGAGAGGGAAGGCAACATAATAAACTTCCCCCTTGCCATCCTTATATTGTAAGCTAGAGATGTCCTTTGGACCACTGAGGTGCAGAGTTCCTCTTGTCCTTTGCTAATGGACCAGACTACTAAGCTCTCTTTGTTCTTACATTTGCTGTTAATTTCCTGGCTCATTTTTCACTGTCAGGAAGTTAGATAATACGTCTTGCTGTTATTCTCCTGATCTTTCACATCCACACTCTCTTTTAATTTGCTTTGGGCAAATGACCTAAATTTTAGAAGTGAATAAAACCAAATTTTAGACGTGCATTAAAAATGATCCTTAGAAAACATATATTTTTAGCTAATAGACTTTTTTGCATTAAATTGGATCATCATTCCATATGCGCACAAGCTTTTTAAAATACCTTGATGTTGACCTGCATTTCAGAGGAGGATGTTTAAGATACGATGTCTAGATATTATGCTGGATAGCTACTGCATATGAAAATTTTATTACTTTGCTTTTATAGCAGTTTTTTTCAATCAACATGCATGCACAAGCACACACTATTATACTCCTGTGGTCACAGTTCAATTGCAATGAATAGAATTCATTTTAGCCAGTTTAAAGAGGAAGGAATGAAGTACAGACTAGCAGAAGGTTTACAGAATCATTAAAAGGTCTGTAGGAGTAGGCTTTAGGGTGAGATTCCAGCAACAATCCACAGCCTCTAAAACTATTCTGTTCATGTTACAAACAGGAAAGCAGAGAGATCAGGGGGCTGCTATTGGAACTGCGGGCTTCAAAACTACACCATTTTCATCTGCAGACTTCAAAGTCATGCCATTGTCAGCACAACCTGTGCCAGCTGAGTGGAGTGAGCAGTGTGTCTCCTTCCATACCAATTCTCACTTGCACGTTTGTGACCAGTGAAATACATGGCATTGAGAATCCTAGTTTCAAGGGAACCTGGAGACCATAGATTTAACTTTTCAGAATCAGCACTACAGGAGGTAATGCTAGAAAAAGTTTGAAGAACATGTTGAGAAACTAAGCCATAGAAAGTCTCCTCACATTGAATAATCTTATCACACAGTTTTATTTAAGCTAATCAATAATTATCTCTCACTAGGAACTGTAGAAAGAAAATCCAAATAGGGGAATGACTCACATCTGATGGTCTTTACATTTTATATTTATATGTGCATCTGTGTGTATGTAGTATGTATATATTTATATATATTTGTATCTGTATTGAACATACATGTGCACATATACACAATATACATATGTAACAGTGTATGTGTTTTACTGTTGTGCATTATCACAGCATGTGCATTGTTAGGTATGTGTGTCCATGTATACATTGCATTGTTATCAGAAAATAGAACTAAATTAAAGCAGATTCAACACTGGACCAGAAAATTGCTTTCTCTGTCTTGATGTCAGAATATTTCTAAAATCTAGGCCCACCCACCTATCTACCTATAAATAGCAATTTTTTTCAGGATTTTTGTGAGCAATATAATTTTGTGAGTTATCCTTGAGTCTTATGATTAATGGATTCACCTTATTCAAGGTTTTCCCCTTTGTAGTATTTTTCTTTCTCCATGAAGCAAAATAATGAAACCATAAGCACAGACATTCTGAGAAGCAGCCTCCCTACGCTAAGGCAGCCCTCATCTTTACAGCAGTGGTGCGTGGCGGCAGGCTGACTCAGGAACTGTCTATCGCTGAGTGGAAATGTATGTATATTATCACTGAAAATATCCATGTGATGATAATTTTAAAAGACCTGATTTTAGTAGGCTTTGAGTTTTTTAATTCTCTATACAGAATGAACCCTTTCATTACCATACTCTGGACAGTTCCTATTGCCCTATTTAAGTAATCCCTGCTGCACCTTATTTTTAACTCTCATAGCCACTTCCCATCATAGTAAAGTTTAACAGCAAGCTAATTATTCAAACTATTAACAAACTGGCTATAAGAGGATTATTTGATGCATTAATCCTTTATACAACATACCTTTAAAACCACCTCTTTGAATCTATACAAGCACTTCACGAACATCTTTTTTATAAGCATTATGGAGCAGAGGCCACTGAATGGGCCAGTTCATTATATCCATGCTCTCATTCAAGTGTGACATAAAAACGTAGTTAAATATGTTTTCTGACCACCTATGTACACTGTTTTGGGGGGGGGAATAGATTGTTCGGTAGTCTCAAGGATACCTCATACCTTGTTACTGCTTTTTTGAGTCTAAAGCAGCTTAAACTCGCTGCATATCTTCCTCCCCTTTCCTGTTTTTCATTGTTTAAGTCTGCAAAATGTATCTGAATCTAACTTTGAGGAAAGTCTTATATGTCATTCCTAATGTGCTTTTTGTTCGATTGTGTTTTACATATCAGTCCTGGCCAAGACTGGAATTCTTTTCACTTATAAACATTCTTGAGATTATCTCAAAAATTCCACATGGCTGATTTCAAAACACTTCCACCATAGTCATAGGTTTTTGCTGCAACTTCCCAGGGTATATTTGATAATAAGGAGGCCCATATGTGAGATGAACAATAACACTACATTTTCTAATTTTAGAGCAGCAAATATTTTGGTATCTCTTCCAACAAAAATGGTCAACTTGTTGGGCTTTTCCCCACCCTTTCTTATTTGGTACATCAACTAGCATTCATTGTGTAGTATACTACTCCCAAATGTGGAGGTTTAGAACCAGATCAGCGATGTAGCTCATAATTCTGTAGGTCAGCAATTAGGACTGGGCTCAGCTGGGTGGTTCTTCTGTATGGGCCAGGAAGACTTTAATGGTCTCACTCAGGTGTCCTACTCAGTTGACAGAACATTTGTAATTTTTTATTAGATGAGGTTGCCCAGTTCTTTATATGAAATTTCTTTCCTACAGGTTAGCCTGGACCTCTTGACGTGGTGACAGTGCTCTAGAAGGAAAAAAGCCAATGCACAAAACTTTTTGAGTCTCAGCGTCACATTTCACAACTGTAATTTTTTAATCAATAAAGAAACGTTTTCTCAATCTTCAAGTAAATTTGACAGAGAAGGGTATTTTATGTCAGTGGAGGCAAACCTATGGCACAGCTGCTGTTGTAGGCATGCAGAGCCCTCTCTGTCAGCACACAAGCATGTCACCTCAGCATCATACCAGCAGCTGAACATCAGATATTCAGATTTAACTGCGATGTTGGCAACTTGTGATAAGTGAGTAGGGTCGGGGTAGAAGGTTAGGCACTTGGTCTCTAAAACATTTTCCATCACTGTTCTATGTGGTTCTTTAGTTTGGGTTGCCATCTAGCCTGTTTGGAGTGTTTGTACCAACTTGAGAAATTAGTTGTAAGATGCGGGAAACAAAATTATGGTACCATAAAGCATAGCTACTAACTGTGCCTGAGACTTGGGGATTGGGAAAGAAAAGAGAGGTCAGAAAATATTAAATGAAGAGGCAACACTTGTACGAAAATTTATGGTAGGTATATAGGAAGAAATGGGATGAAAAAGAGTGCCCTAAAACTAGAGAAACGTACAAAAAATACAGGGCAGAAATTTGCTGCATTATCTCTTTAACACTGAGGATTCAGGCCCATTCACACAGTATGAAATAAATCAATACAGTAAATCTTTGTTATATGTCACTTTGGAAACTTGAGACCACAATTTCAGCTATCTCCCTAAAATTATTTTTAGAAAGTTAATTGAATTAGAATAGAAATAGGCCAAATGGATGATACATTTCCTTTCAGTTTTCTAGGGGATTATAATGCATTCCTTTATGATGCTTGGAGGCATATAATAGCAAGCATAAATACAGGCAACGGGAGGACAAGCTGGAATTATACCTAGATGCTTAAAGTGGAAGGCTTTTTGGAATGTTTATAAGGGAGACATTTGAGCTAGGCTTAAAATATGTGATGGACGAAAGTTTGTCCACTCAGACTGGGAACCCTGCATGGATTAGCTCAAAAAGAGAAACTGCACCTAACATATTTCATCTGTGGCTGTTAATTTTGGAAATAAAGAACAAGGGGGCCAAAAAAATTCAGTACCGTTGACTAGTTACTCTGATTATCCTGCTGATGGACTCACAGGACCTTCTATCCTTCACGCTGGGTTTATCTTCAGCATCGGTTCCTGCTGCTACAAACATGTGTGTTTCAAGGCTGAGTATTGTCCACTTCTCTCCTGCTAACAAGCTATTAAAAAAACATGGAAAACACCAAAGAAACTTCAGTCTTTTCCCCTAGTGAGTGGACTCCAAAATATGTAGAAAGTGTGAACTGTGTTTTTGTTGGTGGGGTGGTGAAAAGTTGCTATTGGTAACCCTCGCATACTATCTTAGCTCTCAGTCCTGCCCTAAATGTGAGCATGGAGTTTCACACCCCATACCTGGGGACATCCCTCAAGTTTATTTATTATGACTCTCCAAAGTTCAAATTTTCAAACTTTATTTCTAGGGTAATTCATTTAAAAAATAAGTATGTTTAGATTGGTGTGTCAGTTAGCTTTCTATCACTGTAACAAAATACTTGAGATGATCAGTTTATAAAGGGAAATGGTTTATTTGGGCTCACAACTTTGGAGGATATAGTCCAAGATTAGTTGGTTCTGTTGTTTTGGGGCTTGTTAAGGAAGTGCCAGAAATCAATGGCAGGGAGTACATGGTAGGACAAATTGCTCATTGCATGGCTAAGAAATAAAAGAAAGAACAGGAATAGCCTGGTGCCCCAAAATCCCTATCTGGGGCAAGCTTCCAATGACACAGGGACCTCTGACAAGACCTGCCACCCAAAGATTGCGCAGTTTCCTGACAGTACTATCCTGAGGACCAAGTCTTGATTTAACACAAGGGCTTTGGGGAGATATTTAAGTTTCAAAATAGTCCAATTGGGAATGATTATACAACCTATTCACATTTAATTTCAAATATTATTACTTAATTTACTATAAACCAAATCTTCCCTGCAGATAAGGTGATAGAAAAATTATATTGTAAATTGTGTACCAAAGTTCAAATTTCCTACAGTAACCTCTGGCAGAATAATTTGAGTACGGCCTCAGGTGTTCATTTTTGAAATGCAAATACAGTTCCATTAGGCACAGCTGTGGCCACAGTGCTGCTGCTTCCATTGTAGGTTTAATAGGAATTGATTCATCAGCATGTGTGTTTTGGATAGGGTTGTTTAATTTTCTGGCTTTTGTATTCTACTTCTTCCTAACTCTCTAAATAAAATTATTGTCACAGAACCTACTTGTGCCTCATTTGTGCAATTAAAAATTAATCTTCTTAGAAGGACTAGGTGGCATACACCTGCAATCCCAGCACTCTGGGAGGCTAAGGGAAAAAGATTCCAAGTTTGAGCCCAGAATGATCGACTTAGTGACCTAGCTATACTGTATTTCAAAATAAATTTTTAAAAAAAAAAAAAAGCTGGAAATGTAGCTCAGTGCAAATATGCTGGGTTCAATCCCCAGTACTGCAAAACAAAATTGTTTTTCATACAAGATAAGGCATCCTTTACTATTTTAATCTAAGTACCTAACGCATATCTGGCATGTAGGAGACACTCAACTATTTGCCAGTAAATACATAAACAACTGAAATGTAAAGTTCTGTAAATTTCTGGGCCAAATTGTGCTTATAATAACTTTTGTAAAATTACTTTTAATTTATCTACAAAGAAGCAATGAAGTTTTAAGGTGAAGGCCCCAGGTCCAGGAGTCCCAGTGGACAAGGCTCAGTGACCTATCCCAAAGTGCTCATCTAGGAGACGAGAGATGAGAAGGGCAAGAAAGAGACTTTAATTAGTGTGGTTTCACTGGGTATAACAGAAGATTTTGGAACCTAACATCTGTCTTCTTACAGGAGCTGACAAGAACTTTGAGGTTTTATAGTTGACAACAACTTTGAGGTTTTATAGAAAGGGAAATGAAGGCAAGCTAGGCAATTTTCATAGGCAGATTTTTGTTTTGTGTATTGATTATCGATTTTTGTTTTGTTTTATTTTGCTACTGGCACTGAACACAAAGCCTTGGCATTGATCTGTATCCATAACTCTCTTGTTGTTGTTGCTTTTTTGTTAATTCTGAGGCATGACCTTGTTAAGTTGGCAAGCTGAGCCAGGCTGAGCTCAAACTGGCCATCTCCCTCTGGTTTTGCGCAGCTGGCAAAGTTGGTGATCTTGGTCAGGCGTGGTCTGGTTGATCATTACCTCAGGATCATTCATCCAGGAAGTTGGTGGTGATCAGAAAGTGGCTGGTGCCTAGGGCATGATTTTGAGTCTTCCCACAAGATGTTTATCCATCACATCTGTTGTTTTTAGAGCCCAAGGTGACTGGAGAAGAGAATGACTCAGGAGGATTCAGAAGAAAACAAGAGACTCAGGGAGACAGAATGAAGTTAGGTCAGTGACTAGGCCATCTTTCAAACTACTGTGCTTATAATAACCTTCCTAAATTATTTGTTATTTATCTACAAAGAATCAATTCTCTCTGGTTTGCTATAATAGTGTTGCATTCTGTGTAAAGGTCATTAAATAATTATTGTGTGATATCAGCCCAGTAACCCTGAGATGAAGGGCCAAACTAATATCTTCATTTTACAGGTGAACACACTCAAGTTAGGGTGTCTATAAGGACTTGTCTCAGATTACTAAACCCGTGATTGGAAAACTCCATAACTTGTGCTCTTCTTTGGCTTTAGGACTCTTAAGACAAATTACAGGCAATGTTACTTCTTCAGTAAACATCTAACAGCTAGAAATAAATGGAAGAGGAGAAACCGAAGCAATTTAGAAAGTGTCAGGGAAATCACTGATTAGAAAATACAGTCACACTGTTCTGATGAGCAACTCATTCTATTTTTTTTTCATATCCCTTTGCAGAAAATGTTTCAACCTTCTTCTTGTATGTGGGGAATTCTGAAGAGGTATTTAGGGACTGACAGGTGGATATATCTCTGTCCAGTTTCCTATGTATTTCAAGTACAGTCTCTTCTGAATTTCTGGACACTTAGGGTCATATCTTCTCAGTTACCTACCACAGGCTTCTCTGAAAGGTCACTGGTTGGTGGGATTCGTGGCAGAAGCATCTCTAAGCCTGTGTGACCATGCACCTTGTCCAAAAGCTTAGATACCATAAAAACTTTGGTACTATCAAAAAGGCCACTTCCTCATTCCACTGAGAGTCCCCACCTTTCTCTATTCACATACTACATCCTTTTCCTAAGAATTACCACTGAGTATACAAGAAGGTTTAAACTTTACAACCAAAGGAGAACTTTGCTTTCATGTTTTAGAAAGAGGGTAGAAATAAAATGCTATGGCTGAAATGTAGTATCTCGGCCATCAATCTCAGGGACTTCTCAGCCTCATGCAGACAGCAATGTCTGAGAAGAAAACCCTGCGCTCTCTTGGTCAGACAATGTAGGGAATTCAATCTGATATTGGGACTGAGATAACATGTTGTCAGTTCCAGTAGGTGCTAGGGAGGTAGATTCATGAATCCAATTGGCAGGATCCAAACTGGCTGACGATTCATAACACACATGCTGACATTAATTTCTTCCATCTTTGTTCGCTCTAGGAGGTTTAAACTGTATAAGGCAGTCAAAAAGATTGCTTATAGAAATTATCCCCAGGGCTTTAGACAAAAAAATAAAATAAAATAAAACCTACCAGACACTGTCTACAAGAGCTTTTGCTTACAAAAGCATGATCTGTGGACTGTTTTAACGAAGATTCTATTTTAAGGTAGGGTGGTTGGACACTCATATTTAGGAAAAGATTGACATACCAATTTATTTGTCCATTATATTAAATAGTGATCTGGGTTGTTTCATCCTTTTAAATAAATCTAATTAGATTTCAAAGATTCCTTTAAGTGTTTAAGAAAAATTTTAATTTATAGAAAACTGCATTTAAGTGGAACTGGATAATGAACTCCCTAAATTTTTATAGCTTCATAAGACATACTTTGTGGACATCAGAACACAGATATTTTATCCAAGTTGTATTCTATCCAAATTGTATGCACATGAAGGATTTATTGTTTTCAGGTTTTACAAGCACAAGCCAATAAAGTGAAATGAAACTTCCAAAATCAGAGTACCAAATCCAACAAATGTAATGTGTGCTACTACTAATATCTGTTTTTATTCAGATTTCTAACACCAAATATGTGGGGTTTTTCCCCACACCAGCAGTCAGTTCTTCATATGTCCAGACACCAACTAAGTGTCCAACAGTTCAGCTCAATTCTGACACCAACTGCAACACAA
The DNA here is from genome assembly GCA_004363535.1 of Dasyprocta punctata. Lineage (NCBI taxonomy): Eukaryota > Metazoa > Chordata > Mammalia > Rodentia > Dasyproctidae > Dasyprocta > Dasyprocta punctata. The sequence goes on along the minus strand of RJWM01018231.1, from coordinate 15,084 downwards.
TGGGAAGGTTTAGCTTGTGCCTCTGACTCTGCAAGTCGCAGAGCTAAATCCCACAAGGTTGCTGCATCTCAGAGGAGAATTGGAAGTCCAGCTATGCATTCCTCTGACTGACTGGCTGTATGTCAGGGATTTCCTCACCCTTCCCTTTGTGTTCGAGAATTTGCTAGAACAACTCACAGGAAAATACAGTGAAATGGGTTACTTAACTATTAGTACTAGTATGTTATAAAGGATACGACACAGGAACAGTTGAATGGAAGATATGTAAGACCAGGATTGGGGATGAGAAGAGGAGCTTTTCTGGCCTTTCCAGAGGCCGCATCCTCGTACCACTTGGATATGTTCACCAGCCAGGACTCTCTCTGAACCCTATTATTCAGGGCTTTTATGGAAGTTGTTATACATGTTCAAGATTGATAAATCATTGGATGTTGTGATTAACTGAATTTCCATTCCCTCTCTCACCCTTGGATTAAAGCAAATGCTCCAGCCATCTCATCACAAGATTGGTTCTTCTGCCAAGCCAGCCCCTAATTCTGGACCTTTCTACTGGCTCTTACCTCATTAACATAAACCTGAGTATGCTTGAAAAGGGATTGCTAGGAATAACAAAAGATAGTCCTCTCAACCACTCAGAAATTTCACGACTTTTTGCTGTGTGCCAGGAATACCAGATGAGGACCACGTATGTATTTCCCATATCACAGTATCACCATATGCTTTTTAGCTTAATACACAAATAAGTTGGAAAATATTTCAAAAGAATAGTTTTCTTCTGACATTTTGGAGGGCTGCTCTCAAACAGTATTTCTTATGTTGCAAATTAAATATCCTCTGATTTGGCAACACATGAAATGAAAAATGGTCTCAAATCTAGCTCTTTAAAATGCTGTGAAATAATTGCAATGTAATTAAGATTTAAAGTGTTACAAAATCCTAGACAAATTTTTAGGCTCCACGATCACCTTCAGTCTTCCAAATAAACCTTGACATCCTACGTTAGACACCCAACGTATAAAAACATATTTTATTTCCTTTTATTTTAATTAATGGCTTTGATAATAATACGGAAAAGACAAAGGCTGTGTTTTTTCATTTCCAGACCCATAATTTTACATTAGAATGATGGATTCTTGTACCATCAGTTAGGATAAGCTAAGTTTTACTGTGATAACAAATAACCTACATAGCTTGGTGGATACATTTTTCTCACATTTCCAGTCCATTGCAGGGTTAGAGAAAGTCCTTGTTTCCCCATTCTAGGACTAGTTTTGCCAGAACAACAATTATCAAATATTACTCTTGCTATGATAAAGAGAGAAAGAGTTTTTGAGGCCCTTGTACTGGAAATTAAATACTGTGTTCTAAAAACAATGCTTACCACTTCTAGTCAGAGCTTAGGGGTCAGAACTAGTTACAGAAACCCACTCAATCTAAGGTGGTCAAGAAGTGCCCTCATACCTGATTGCCAAAAGCAGAGAGCCAGAAATACTGGGTGGATGCCATCAAGAACTATCACACTTTGTCATGGCTTGACATCTATGGAACAAATACCGAGAAGAAAAACATGTCCAGTATTGAAAATGATTTAAAGAAAAGAAGGAAAAGTCTGAGGTAAAACTAGAAGATGAGAAGATATAGAAACAGACTGTATTTAGGAAAAGTTTTTTAGTGTTGATACATGTTAATGTATTTCTTAGACTGAGAAACTAAACATTTAAATTCTTTTAGGTGTGTATGATTTCAAATGCTTACATTATAATCTGCAAATAATGAGGAATAAAATGAACTCATAAATATCCTTGAGTGTTGGCAAGGTGAAGTATGGGCCTAAAGCATATAAATGGTTAGATAGGCCTCCTTTTAAAAAAATCAAATATATATGCATGAAAAGGGAGAGAGAGAAAGATCCTAGAATCAAGAAAGTTGCCTGGAACCAACAAAGGTTGTTGAGTGAAAAATTTGTTTATATAAAAAAAAATACCTAGTAACATTTGTTGGGTGAATTTTTTTTATATAAGGCTAGTATTTCTTAGAGACAAATTCATATGCTTGCATATCTCACCCAGAGCACTGCTTACCTTGTTGGATTGGGTTCGATTGTATGTACTGAATCAAGGAATGGATAAAGAGAAGGAACATGTGAGTGAGTGCAAAAGAGGAGAAGAAAACGTACCGAAGAGAAGCACACAGTACGCCCAGCCAAATGAAGACAGTGGACGAAGGACTGAGCCTGTAAATGTCAACGTTCTTTTTTTTTTTCTTTTCCTTCGAGATTTGATAATTACACATCGTTATGGGGTACAGTACGTTGATTCATGTACACAATGTGTAATGATCAAACCAGGAGAATTACCTCTTCCTTCTTTTCAAACCGAAGTTTTGGAAACTTTTGAACCCTTCTTTTGTAGTCATTCTGAAACACAGCATAGATTGTTTCCACCAACAGTTGCTGGAAAACCAGAACTTTTCCTGTCTGCATTTTAGTGCCCTTTATCTAACGTCACCCCATCCCCGCCCTTCCCAGGAGGATGTGTTGATTTGCCTGTGCAATGGCAGAGTTTCATTTCCAGTCCTTCTATTTTCTTTGTGCATCTCATTGTTTTTTTCCCTTCACATGATACCTGATTTAGATGTTTTCTAAATCTTCTTTCTTTCTCTCCCCTGCTCCCTCCCTACCTTGATTCCAAACAGAAATAACTAGATGGCTTTGCTGTTGCCCGCCACTATGTCAGGTTGAAGTATGCTGAGTAATTCCTGATGACATTGATATATGGGTCACTTTCTAATTATCCCTGATTATAGATGTTGCTGTCTCCTGAGTTTTTCCAGGCTCTCTCTGTCACAAGGACATACGTACATTCTACGAAGCACTCAAACACCACTATTATTGTGGATTTTTTCTGTGTACTTCACCTTCACACCACTGCAGTACTAGTTCAGAAATATGCATATGACTGATGAGATAAATACTCTTAAGTGACAGTTAGACCTAAACGTTAACTGTTAAAGGAAACTGAGTTGAGAATAATCTATGGAGGTTCCACTGCATTAAAACTTGGCAAATTTTGTGGTCCAGATAAAAGATATACAGTGTCTAGAACATTAACAAAGCCAGGCATAGGGAAATGAAGGAAGGAAGGAAGGGAAGAAGGAAGGAAGGAAGGAAAGAGAAAAAAAGAAAAGGAAGGGGAAAAAGAAAAAACAAGAGCATAAGAAGGAGTCTTATAGCTACAATTATACAAAAACTAGTCATCTTGTCAAGGGATTAAGTTCCATGGTATATGTGTAATTCAATGTAAAATCCAAATATCAACCCAACGCTCCAGAGCATAGATACTTAAAATATATATATAGATAGATAGATAGATAGGAGTGTGTTCATGAAAGCAAATTTAAAGACCATGACTGTTACAAATTGAGCATTGTTTTAATATTATATAATTATTGGAAGCTAATATTTTATTTAGGTTCAAAATACACAATAACGTGTAGAAACTCTCCAAACAGTGAGAGAAAAGTCACTGATAATTCATCTTATACGGAGATAAAGCAAATGAGGTCTTAACTTGACATATACCTACCACATATTCTGTGGCATGTTAAATTGAAGCTTGGAGGCTAAAGACCTGGCCATGACTGCATTCAACTTCCCTGTGTGTCAAGATGTTGTGATGTTAGGAGAATTTTTTTTTTTTTTTTGATACCAGGAATTGAACTCATGACCTTGCGCTTGCCAGGCAACCGCTGTACCACTGAGCTATATCCCTGGCTCCGTTAGGGGAAGCTGTGCAGGAAGAGGGAGGAATGTTTGCTTACTTTTCAGGGACGAGAGCAGCTTTATTGGATTATCTTGATGGCTCAAGCAACTGCTTATATTGGGGGACAGATAGGCTTAAACAGTAAGAAATTCAAGCCTGCAGAGTGTTTCTTACTTGCGGTGATGTGTCTGGTATGATTATTCAGTGGCAACTGTGAGGACGTAAAAAGCCTTTAGCCCTTTTATGACTTCATCCTGCCTGTGTGTTCACACGTTTCTTACAGCTTCATTAGCATCATTTAAAACTTTTACCCAAAGCGGTTTGCTTATTATATCTTTACAGCTAATGGTAAGTATGGCTCTTCAGCTCTATACGTGCTTTCTTTTATCCTTTAAAGGAAATTTGGTTGAGATAGGATGGATACACACACACACACACACATACATACACACACTCCACAGTGAGTATAGGGTTTTGAGTCAGGTTACCTGGGTTCAGGTCCCATTTCTGTCCAGAATGACTGGTTGTGTCACCTTGGACACTTTGTCCCCTACACAAGAGATAATACTAGCGTGTGTGTCTTAGCGGTGCTAAAGGTATAGAGTAGCGCTAAGCATAAAATGTCTGACACACTTCCCCTTTTCCATTACTGTCAGTCCCGACATCCCTTTCACACTGCTCACCTTTCCACAGAGCCCAGATGGTCACTCCGGTAACCAGGCAAAGTTAGGACGAACTATGAATGGCAAATGATGCTGTCAGTAAAGACTAGCTATTGTTTCTCTTGCTTGGTTTATGAAAGGGCTAGCTCATTGGTTTTATTTAAAAAAAACTGGATAGAACACTTGACTGCAGAAGAAAAACCAAATTTCACGTATCTTTTATGACATAGATGGTTTTGCAGACTGAAGCAAGGAGGTCACTAAAGTTAGGTTTCTAATCTCAGGAATCCAGGAGGTAAGGGTACTAGCTCCTTTGAAGTCTACTTTCCTATGAAACAGCTTCCAGGTTCTTGAGAAAGATATTCCTGAGTCATAAAGCTGACACAGAGCCTACTAATCTTTAATAGATGGGTATATACATGAACACACACATACATTTAAAGTAGGTGAGAATACAATTACAAATTGTATAAAATGAACACTCATAGAAAAAGGAGGGAGGGGAAATATGCTCCTGCAATTTTACATTAAGAATAACTAAACTTCATATTTTTACTTTATATTTAGAGTTATGAAAGTGAATGAAGTTTTTATTTTTTTAACCATTAAACTGTACTTTATCCTACATTTGTTTCCTGGGTTACCAGTGTCAGTGTCTGAAGAGTTAATTAATTTAATTTTACTCTAAAAGCAAGATTGAGGAAAGTTCAAATACTCTAACATTTACTTTTAGTGAATACAAATCAAAATGATGTGCCCTGATATCCCCTATACAGAAAGGACCTTAAATTGTAATTCTGTGAATTGTTCTTTCTTATTGTGAATATCAGCCTACAGATGTGTGTGTGTTTGTGTGCATGCATGTGTGTGTAACTATGAAAACATCATTAGTGAATCGTTAATGTTTTCCAGGATAAACCCAGGACTTTTAAAGTAACTGAGACACTGTTACAAAGAAATGGATTAAATTAGAGGAGGTGTGTGAAGTCACCTTCATTTTATCCTCCCACACTAGATTAATCACAGGCACAAAGTGCTATCTTAATTGAGCTGAAAAAAGTTCTTTGATTAGAGTTATTTTAATGATGACTCCAATTTACTTTTTATGTGTAAATCAAACCACAGTGTGCTGGGAAGATATTAATTGGCAATGAGATTAATCATTCCTTTGGGTTCAATTCACTTGCTACTAAACTCTAACCTGAGATATTAGGGAGAACCAAGAAATTCTCTTTCTCAGTACCAAGCACCACAAGCACCACATGCGAAAAACAATGATGAAATCAAGATCTTGCCTTAGAGTGAAGAAGTTCTTTTTCTGTCCCCTCATCTTTCTCAGATACAAAACTGGATTCGTTGCTCTTAGGTTAGTCTTCCTTAGGTCCAAATAACACATAGCTGGGCATTAGAAGGGTTCCAAGAATCTCTGAGTTCTAAACTCAAGGATTTTACCAATCCAAACCCATCTGCTGGTCTCATCTCCAGTTTGATCATGAGATTCTAATCCTCCCATGAAGACGCCCACCACAGAATGCTGCGTATGCCAGATACTGGGCATCACGGTCCCTGTGCCTGCCTCACCCAGCCTTCCCAGAAACCCTACCAGTGGGTTTTCACAGATGAGGACATTGTGGTGCAAGGGCTATGTGATTTGCTCTGTGTCTCCTACTTTGTCAAGAGCAGGATGAAAATTCAACCCAGATCTGCTCAACTTCAAAGCCCATGTTTGATTCAGGCATTTTTTTAATGATCAGAGGAAATTCCATTTAATTAAATACCAGCTAAAGTCCATGACCTTAAGGAAACCAGGACCTCTTTAAGAAATCTCAAATCATTCAATATTAACAACATGGAGAGAAGAAGTAGCTCCATTATTGCAAAATGAAAGCTACAGATAATTAGAGATGATTAGGTGTCTGCTTTGCTTTTTGGATTTTCATTTGAGAATCCGGAGCTTTTCTACCCAGGCAATCATGGAGGCCAGCTTATCAGACGGGCAACATCCTTTCAACACCCTCATAACTGTACTGAGCCACAAGCTACAACCTCCCTTGGAAATACAAAGAATAAAGAGTGGAGAAATTTCATTTACAAGAACAAATATCCCCTGAGTGCTAGAGTTTGGCTGTTTAAAAAAAAAAAAAGAGAGAGACAAAACCCAGTTAGCCAGCCCAATCTTCCACTAACTTAAAGAAAAATGGGAAAGGGGGTTTCCATTCTTTTCTCATTGTAATTGTTCTTGATTCACATTACAGTGGGTTCATGTTCAGCCAGATCACCTGAAACGAAGTCGTAGATGTTACATCAGCAAATCTTCCAAGACTCCTCTACAGAAGAACACCCTGGCCAGGGGCCAGATCAGCAAGCCATATGCATGAGAGCAACACCACCATCCACTATCATTCCTCCGCAAAACATGAGTGTAAAATATCCACAAGCCTACAGCAGAATCACAGCCAACAGCACCGCAGAGCTGTGGAGCTTTCCATAGTGTTAATGGCTTAAATCAAGCCTGACCTCCACCACGCTCACGTGCTCAGGGGCGGGGCTTCGGAGGGTAACTGGATCTTGGGGCAACACTGTAGAGCTGAATGTGCTACTTTAGGAGGTGAGTCCTGGTTGGAAGATGCGGGTCTCTGGGTTATGACCTGAAAGGGTGTGTCTCCCTTTCCAGCTTCCCTTTTTACTTTCTACTTCCTGCCTGCCATGAGATGAGCAGCTGTCCTCTGTCAGACCCTTCCAAGATGACAACCTTGCCTTGGAGTCAGCTGATCATGGACTGAAACATGAGCCAAAATAAACCTCTCTTTTAAATTGTGGGTGTCTGGTATTGTGTTTCAGCAATAAGAAAGCAACTAGGACTTTCATATAGAAATGGGACTGAAAAACAGAAATGGGTATCTCATCTGTTAAATGTGCAAAACCTAAGTTACATGGTACAGATTTCAGGAATTGGAGAAAAAAATGTTCTTTGCAGAAAAAAATGTTCTTTGCAGGAAAAAAAATTGTATAAGCAAACTAAAAAGAGCTAAAAAGTTGACTAAAATAATAGAAATGTCTTTCAGTACCGTATATTCATTAGTAAATCTAGTTGCCATCTTAACTAGTTATAGTCACCTTGAGTACTTTTAAGGAATATACTAGGACCACTATTTTATATCACAGGGTATTGTCCATTTCTCATGTAAATAGGCCCTGGAGTGTCACATCATAGTTGTCTAGTTTTGTTACCTAGATTTCAACTAGAAAGCCAATGTGAGATAGGAATAGTTCAAACTCCAAAACAATAGAGAGGAAGAACCAAGTAAACACGTTTATCAAATGGAGCTATCTATAAGACAGTTGAATGAGGACAGAGAAAGATGAATGCTAGTTGGTCCTGCCAAATTCTAAGATGTGTTGCGGGCTGTGTAAAATTGGGAACTCAATTACTTCAACTTCCAAGGTAGTTAGATTAATGGTAGCCAGGGTTTTGATTTACCTATCTTAGTTAAATAATTTTTTAAAAACTTGTCACTTCACTATCCTAGGTCCTGGAACTGAAGACCAAGACCCACAGGATCTCTCAGAAGAGATGTATGACAAAGCTCCTCAACTTCAGCTCCAAGGACCCTTTTGGTTCAGCTGAACTTCACAGGCAGCTATGAACCTGCTAGTTATCTACACAAACTTGTGTGTGGATATATTGATGTTATGAACAAAAGTTATGAAAATTCCCTAGAAGATAGGCTACAGTTTTCAGCAACTTCCAAAACATTTGCCTTTCTAATATGCACAATATATATTTTAAAACACAATATATATTTTTAATGTAAACCCAGAAAGTTAATGAAAACAAAGGATCAGTAAAAACACTCAATATATTGGGATATTGGAGATATAAATTTAGAAGGAATATCTATTTTTTGTGAATATAATTTTTGATATTAACCTCTGACAACATGGAAAAGTACACACAATCCATGCATCATGCTGTAATTTGAGAAATTCAGCATAGACATTATTTGGTTTGTATCTTCCTCAGTCTCTAAAAACAGCCACCTTAAGTTGGTGGCTTCATCTCCAATCAAGCAACAATACTGCATCTTATCTAAGCCAAATTGCCTGCTGAGATTTTAAAACTCCCTGCATGATTCACTCTGCATCAAATCATTTGGTTTTTGCTCGCTGTAGATAATTGGTTCTTGGCACCTGAACTTAAACTATTTACAGTCCAAGTCTGTTAAAAATGACATTGTGATTTAGCTTAAACAAACAAAATTGAAGTCAAGGTAGGGGGGTGGTTTACATGATCTTCATTGTACCTGTTAAAGTTAAGTTTTAAAATGTCTGTAAGAATTTATGTTAGAAATGGAAATGGAAAATTGCAAATTCTAATTCAATGTTAATTTTTATTTGGCTTGCATAGAGTGAAGACAGAAAATCAAGGATTGGGGAGCAATCTTCCTTCTTTGGAGAGGCCTCACCAAGGATGGGACATTTTGTGGTTATGATGTAACTTGAGGGTACATGCACCCCATGTCACACTGTAAACACAAAGGGTCAAAGACCTTACAAAAACAAAACTTATTTAGGGGGCACTACATTAAACAAAGACATTATAATGATGTGGCATCTTTCATTGATCTAAGTAGTCTAATAAAGAATCTAGCAAATCCTGGGAGAATAGAACTTGGCAATGGCTTCATGTTGCTGGAGTGCAGAAAGAGAAGTGAAAAAATTTTCAAATGAGATGTGAATATAACTATAATAGCTATGTTATGTTAGTAAATATAATAACTAATACTGAACATATTATATATACTAGGCACTGTCCTAAATTACAGAGACTAGATAATATGTGTGAAAAATTTATGTTACTCTCTGGCATATGCAAATGATCCATAATCAATTATTTTTAGTGAATTATTATTTTTATTATTAAATGAAATTTACCCAGCCCTTGATGTCTTGTACAACTTGAAATCAAATATAATATTTACTGAGGTTTCATAATCAGTAACAATGAATTATTTGGGTTCATCTCTCTTCTAAAGGCAACTGTATGTGAGTTTATATAAGAAACAAATATCAACATCATAAACTGCTCATTAATTTGAAGAGTTTAAAAGACAGAGGAGAACGCCCATACTAATTAACTTTTGGATGAAAGTCTAAGGCGGAGGTGAGCATAATATTGGAGTGCAGAAACTGCACGTGTCCTGAATTCATTTGCTGAGGCTGCAGATTCTATGCCTGGCTCCTGGCTGTGCAGCCTGAGGACAGAGCTAAGACCAGGCTCACCAAGACAGATCGGAATTCCCCTGGCTGAGGTAAACCAGATCTAAATCAGTCTCCACCTGCACCTCCAACCCCAGAGGACTGCAGGGCTTAAGCAAAGCAGGGGTTAAGCAAGGCAGAAGAGGGAAAAGAAAATACTAGAAAGTTCCTACAAAGTTGGGTGACTTTAAACTTCTGTCCTCTCATGAACTGCACAAAACAGTAAAAATGATGTCTAATGAAATTAAGAAGCAATCACAAAGGATTAAAATATGAAGTGTAAGTAAGTTTGGAGGAAGATAAAAGTAATTAAAATGTTCTTGTACATTTTCATTGTCTCAGAGAAGGGTAAAGGTCTGGATTAATTTTAGATCTGAATAAGTTCAGCAAATGTATTGTAATTTCTAGGGTAACCTTCAAATAATAAAAATAATGAAACTTCCAGGCAAGTGAAAGTAAAAACTCGTGATAAAATATACTTAGTCAATCCATAAAAAGCAGTTAAAGAAATACTGAACAGATTGAACAAATAAAAAATATAAAATAGACAAAATGAATCCAATTGGATTTGTGATCAATTATATGTAAACAGAATGTTGAATTAGAAGACTATTGTTGTCACACAGTATTTTTAAAACACAACATAGCATAATAAAACCTGACAATATGTTCTCTATAAGAAATAATTCTAAAGTAGATACATTTGTGAAGATTGAATATAAAACTATAGGAAAAGATAAATGACATTAAAACTAAAAATGAATCAGAGAAGCTATATGTAAAGTCAAAGAACATTCCTACTGATAAAGAGATTAACTAAGTGTAAAAGTGACCATTTAACATGAAAATATAATAATTGTGAACTTATAAGTAACAAATAACATAACCTCAAAATATTCAAAGAAAAATATTGACAGTACTAAAAATAAGTCTCAAGTCTATAACACTAATAAGAGATTCTGGAACACGTACAAGTACTTCAAAACATAGGCAGATACTAACAGAGTACTAAATCATATAAGATTTAAATAGTACTATTAACATATGCACTTAGTGGATGTGAGTTAAACATCATACACATCAACTTCTTGCCTAGAGATGTTCCTACAATATTCTCAGTGCTCTTTATGGCATCCTGACTAGGGAACTTTTCTAACAATCAGAGACAGATATTTTAATCTATAGTAAGGATACGTATAGTCTGCAAATCATCACACACCGTGGAGAAAATAATAGTAGTTGTTCATTTGCCCCATTTCTGTCAAGCCCTTCTCAATTTCTATAGGACTGAGAAGATCAATTTCTCAGAGAGCCTTTTGGGAACTGCTAATGTGTATGGCATAGAAAGAAAGATGTAGAATAGATAATTCCTGGGAACTCTAAGAGTGGAGGAGTTCAGGGATTTGTGCCAGAGTATGGCCACAGGTAATCAAAAATTGATATCCTGAGTTAAATCCTGGAAACCCTAAAACAAGTTGATGAACTGTACTCTTTTCTTATTCTTCTTCTTTAGTGGTAGCTGGACTCCAAGTGGTCCCATGATACTGACCTCCTCATGTTTACTCTTCTGCGTAATTTCCTATCACAATGAATAGGGCTGACCTGTGTCACCAAGAGGATGTTTTAGCAATGACAATGTGAGACTTAAGCATTGCACTAGCCACCTCACTCCTTTTGGATTGTTCACAGGGGAAGCCATTTGCCATGTTAGAAGGACACTTTCACAGCCTCATGGAGATTCCAGCATTCCTTCTGCAGCCAGCACTGACTCACTAACTTGCTGCACCTACGGGTGAGCATTGGTGGAAATGAATTCCCAATTTCAGTCCATCCTTTAGATGATGGCAGTACTAGCTGACATCTTACCAACTAACAGAAAACGTTAATTCAGAACCACCAAGCAGAACACTCATAGATTCCTGACCCACCAAATTGAGAGAAAACAATATTTTGAACCTGCACAGGTAGATGTAATACATTACCATCGATAGAGAATTACTACGTTCTTCAGTAAAACATGACACCTTGCTAGCTCTTCCCCCACATTTCAAGGGCTATGTTTTCATATAGGTTCAAAACTAAACCACAAAATCTGAAAGTTATATTGGGTTTTCTCCAATTTCCAAAAGGCAGGAGCAAAAAACATCCAGGAAGAATCGTGGACATTGTGGCAGGTAGAGTAGAGACTTAGAATAGAGAGGACCTGAGGCCCCCTCAGCCTTGTCAGTGAATTCACCATGTGAGGGATGACATTTTCTTCCTCGAGCATCGTGTTTCCCAGGTGAGGTAATTGCTGTGTAACCACCAGAGCATCTGTGTTGCCACAGCAACGGGCATTTCTGGTTTCTAAGTTTGAAGTAAGCATGTCCAGCTATGTGGAAAGTAGGTGGAGAAGGGGGCTAGAAAAACCTTGCAGAGGCTTATAGAGCATCAGGACTGTATGGACAGGAAAAGAAAAAAGAACTAAAGATAAGTTCAATCTATGACTTAAGGAGACTTGCAAAGCAGAAACCCTGAATTCTTGTCTAGTCCACAAGGAGAAGGCGGGCTTTAAGGTGAAAGATCAAATGAATTTCCAGAGCTAGAACAAGAACCAAGTTAAGAGCTATGAGAAAGGACAGATGAAATGCTTCTTGTGAATGGAGTTGGGCCTGAGATTCCCCTATACTGGGCATCTTAGAGCCTCATAGATGCCCAGGGAAACTTGAACGAAGCTGCCAATAAATTGCAAAAATGAAAATAAACCAAAACAAATGAAAATAGTGACATATGTTGAAGGCTTAGAATCTAATCTCTCTTCCAATATTTTAACAAAAATTAATGCAATGTATATAAGATTTGCAGGATGGGATACAGATTTCATTTTAAAATAATCACCAAAATCTGAATCCGAAGGAACCTTGTGCAGGTAAGGAGTGAGCAGAATGACTCCCCTGTCTTATCCCACCACTAAGCCTTGGTTTCCTGCTGTGTGGTGTTGGGCTGGGTTGATTTAAAGGTAGGAGATGGAAGCAGGTAATAGCATGAATGTGAGGGAAGAAGGCATTTGGAGGGATGGAGGTAGCAGAACACACGCTATTCCCAGGTTCTGGGATCACTTAGAAAATGCAGATGCAGTCATCTGCAGGGTCCTGTGTCACCCAAGTCTGACTGCATTCTAAGACATTGTTACTTTTTAAAAAGTTATTCAATTTATTTCTGCATTTATTGATTTGCTCATCAGAAAATGTAGAATGCTTTAATCCCAAGCTAGAGTTTGAATCTGGAATGTTCCATAAAAGCCTCTGTATTAAAGGCTTGGTCCCGAGCCCAGGCGCTATTTGGAGTTGTAGAACTTTTAAGAGATGGGGCCTGGTGTGAGATCTTCTGGTGACTGGAACCACATCCTTGAATAAGATACTGGATCCAGGCCCTTTCTCTTTTGCATCCCAGTCATGAAGTGAACAGCTGTGTTCTGTCACGCATTCCTTGCCATGATGTGCTGCCTCTCCACAGGTCCAAATGCAATAGGGCTGACCTTTCATGGACTGAAACCTCTAAAACTGTGAGCCAGAACAAATATTTTCTCTTTGTAAGTTAATCGCCTTAGGTATTTTGTTACAGTAAAGGACAGTTGACTAATATTCCCCATAAAGAAATCTCTGTATACAAATATAAGTGAAGCCAGGCATGGTGACACACATCTGTCATTCCAGCACTCAAGAGGCTGAGGTAGGAGGATCACTGCAAGTTCAAGGCTAGCCTAAACTACATAAAAAGTCCTCAGCTAAAATGATAATGATAATATTAATAATAATAACAACAATAAATACAGACAAAAGTAAAAATGTTAGTGGAGTAGAGTAATTAGGTGGACAATTTCAAACAGCATCAACTCACTTGACAGTTCAAAACTATTATGATTTTTAGCCTTCATTTTAGTTATGCATCACAAATATCTCTGCCCCATACAGCATACTTTCGGATGTATTTTCAAAATTAGTAGCAAACGTTTCAGTGGTTTCATTGAGACAGTGATTTTTCTTAGTATATGTAAGAGACAATAAGGTCTCTGCATTACATTGAAAGTGAAGGTAAAGTATCAGATGTCTCTGAAGAGCCACAGAGAATGGGTATCCACCTGTGTCCAGGACTCGTGATTGTAACACTCAGCCTCAGATGCAGCAGCCTAGCTCGCCTTGGAAGTGAGCACCAGCTGCTTAGGCAGCAATGCTGCTTCATTTCCTAGGGTCTTTTACAAAGGGCCACAAAGGTCTGATGTTAATAGCCCTGAACTTTTAAAGTATGCCATGCAATATAAATGTCTCATTAATAAAACAATGTTAAACTCTTTACCATTATGTAAGTGATTTAAAATCTGAACTAATTGGAATAGCTAATGAATCTCTATGTTTTTCCAAAGAGCTTTAGCAAGCATATTTTAGAATTGGCATGATCTGGGGAATAAAATTTGTTTCTTTTTATCATAAATTTTTTAAACTCCATTTGTTGACCTTACTTGTGTAAATTACCTGGAAAGTGTGTTCTAGTTAACACACACATACATACAAACACAACAGTCTGTCTCGAGCCTTCCGGCTGTGTCAGTGGCATTAGCTGTCAGGGTATCTTCTTGCTTAATGCACAGGGGTCAATGTACTGAAATGGGTGGCCAGAAACCTTCCTGGAGCAGCCTTCTGTATGACTTCTTGAGCCTGTTTGTTCTAGCAACAGTGGCGGGAGGGAAGCTTATCTTTCTTGATGTGTAGTTCAAGGCCATTCTACATTTTACCTGCCTGGTCAGCATGCAATCATAATACCTAAAATTTATATTGTGTCTTGGAGTTGGGAAATCAGAAACTGTTCATTGCATTTTCTGGTCATGATAATTCTAGGCTCACATCATATAACATTTTTTACTCCCAGTTTTTCATACTGAATTTCTAAAACTTAGGTTGAAATGTTTTAACCTTTATAGTGGATTATGTAGTCTTCTCATAGTCTAATCTATCCCAAGTTTATGACAGTAAATTCTCAACTCTGGTTAATGTGATTTAATATCTAATGCATTTTAAATTCTAAATGAGCCTGAGTTCAGTAAAGTCCATATTGAGCTAGTATGAAAGTTCCTCTTGGTTATCTTACAGAAATCTAAAATAGTCTCCTTTGAAAAACTTGGTAAGTCTTCCACAATGTAAATTTTTCAGGAAATGATAACACCAAACAGGAAAATGATGGTAATGTCTGCTCTTGTCACTTTAAGTCACCTGCATAATACAATGAAGATCTTTGTTTAGTTCCCAAATACTTTCCTTGGTATTCTACATCTACGAGAGAGGGAGAGAGTGCACAAGGGGCCTCAGGTCAAAGGTTTCTCTAGAACTAAAGGAGGGGACATTTGCGGAGCATTCAGCACAGTGCCC
>RJWM01018230.1:11203-41554 GCA_004363535.1 Dasyprocta punctata | reverse complement strand
TTAAAAAAAAAAAAAAAAAAAAAGAGCAAAATTGACAAATGGAGCCAGGCAAGGTGGCGCATGACTTTAATCCCAGCACTTGGGAGGCTGAGGCAGGAGGATCGTTGTGAGTTTGAGACCAGCCTGGGCTACAAAGTGAGCTCAAGGCCAGCCTGAACTGCATAGTGAGACCCTGTCTCAAAAAATAGGGCAGGGGATTTAACTCAGTGGCCTAAGGAGCTGCCTGGCAGGTGCAACGTTGGAAGTTCAATCCCTGGTACCAAAGCAAAAAAAAAAAAAAACAAAAGACAAATGGAGTGACTTATACTTCAGCCAGGCATGGTGGTACATGCCTGTAATCCTAGCACTTGACAGGCTGAGGCAGGAGGATCTCCACAAGTTTGAGGCCAGTATGGGCAACATAGTGAGTTTGAGGCCAGCCTGAACTACGAAATGAGACCCTGTCTCAAAAAACAACAAAAACAGAAATTCAGCAATTCAATGAAAATAAAAAACAAATGCCAAACACACACAAAACAAAATAAAAAACTAATGAAGTTACAATAAAAATCTTTATTCAGGTTTGGTCAGTACAGGTAAGATATACTGGAGTCACAGAGCAATATGCATTAACAGGATACAACAGTTCATAAAAACTGAGTAACTATGCACACGTATTTCTTAAACATTCAGTCACCTAAAGAGAAAATGCACAGATGTATGGTGGGAAAAACTGTATCTAACATGGAAACTACTGTAGGACTCCATCAACAAGTCCAACTTTTAGTGATAAAAACTACTGTTCTGGGCAAACTTGGCAGTCATAAACCCACATCTACTCTAACAAATCTGAATGGTGCAGAAGTATATAACAGCATGAGTAAGAATGCCCTTACACAGCACAGGTTTTAGATAGACACAAATTTATACAGACATCATTGTGTTATACTTTAAGGAAAGATTTCCATTTACAACTTCACATTAACGCATATAAAAATAACTTGACCCTACACAAAATGTCCTTTTAGCAACATTCAAAGAAATTAACTGGTACGATTTCCAATGTGGCAGAGGTATTGAAGCAAAACAAAACAAAACAAAACAAAAAAAAATCCCCCCTAACAAACAAACGAAACCAACAACAAAAAAATAGAAAACCAAACAAAAATACTCACAAAAAAGCAAGTTATGACAAAAGTATGCATTAATTTTCTAGACAGTATCTTCTCCCAAATTAAATGACACTGTATAAAAATTTGCTGGAAAAATGTTACAAAATGGAACCCTGTACATTTACACTCGAGTCCAAGCCATTCTGGACATGGCGGGAACCCACAGTTCGGTTACCTTTCCCACTCACTGCTTTCTCCTCTTGAGGGTCATGACTGGAGTCTGTGTCATTTGAGTGGTGTGTGAGAGAGTTTTCACTGCCCGTGGGAGAGTCTACACTTTCATACCCCACACTGAGCTGGTTCACGTAACCACTACCTCCTCTGCCAGTTCTCTCCTCTGAGCTGTCGGAGGCCTTATTCCCACTCCCTGGAGAAGAAGCAAAGTCATCCTCAGGTGTGTTCCCCTCCCTGTGAAATCCAGACCCAGACGTCCTCTGACGGGAGGAGCTGCCATTACTTGGTCCATTTGCCAGACGACTGCAGTCTTTATTTATGGCCTCCGCCTGTTCTACTGGTTCTGAAGATGTAGTCCTGCTGGTGCTTGGGGCAGAGGCTTGAGACTGCTGCTGCTGGTACTGAGCCAACTGCTGGCGAGTCTCCTTCAGTTGCTGCTGAAGAACCAAAATGGTGCTCTGCATGCCCTCTACTTCTTCGTCAAGTTGAATGATGAAGTCATTCAGTTCTGCGCAAAGAACAGTCAAACCTCCTTTAATATGTCTTGTGATAATATATTTAGAAATACTAATTTTAATTGCCTGCCAAACACAGGCAATTAACGCTTCATTACAATTACAAATTATACAAACAAGTGCAATTCTAAAACCACAATATATTTTACTTGGAATTTTAAAGTAGTCATTTAGGAATGAGTTTTTTTGGGGGGCAAGTCAGATGCTTCAAATAACATTGAATAATTTAAAATTGATTCAAAGCTGGGCATGGTGGCAAACATCTGTAATTACAGCATTTAGGAGGCAGAGGCAGGAGGATCACCATGAATTTGAGGTCAGCTTGGCTAATAATGAGTTCAAGGTCCATGAGACCCTGTCTAGATTCAACTCACTCTTTTCACATGTACTAATTACAGACTAAAAAGCCTGATTCATGTCTACCTATGGGCCTAACATGGCCAAAGCCCTAACTCTTTACCTTCTTAGCCAGGGTCTTTGCTCTGCAGCAGGGTCAGCCCTTAGGACACTGAGGTCCTCTAACCCTTCAAAGAGGCATATGCTCTGATCAAAAAGTGTCCCACAGGGCTGGGGATGTGGCTCAGTGGTAGAGTTCTTGCCTTGCATGCACAAGGCTCTGGGTTTGATTCCCAGCACCACAAAAACAAACATAAACTGTCTTACGTAGAAAAACAAACAAACAAACAAAACACCAAAAAACCTTTTACGCAAAAATAATTTTTGGAGATTCTATACAAAACCTCCTACTTAACATGTTTATATGTAATATGAGCTAAGAACTATCACTGTGAAAGTTTTAAACACATTATTGATTTGCTTTGCAGTCAATCAGATTTATTAATTCTGTTTGAATTTTCAGTTTTTCTTTTTTAAATATAGTAAGTCGCTACATTCATTGAAGATAATAGGACGTAGCAGGAACAGGGAGAGGGGCAAAGGGAAAAAGAATGAAGGAAAAAAGGTTTCGAGGATGAACGGGAAAAACCCTAAATTTTCAGTTTCACTACATTTCTTACTATTAATATTCACAAACAGAAAAAACAGCACTGATACAGATATACTTGCCCAAAAAAAGATGGAGAATAATTAAGTTTGGTTGCCTTAGCAAATATAAATATTAAATCTCTATTTGATCCCCAGGATCAAAACAAACAAACAAACAAAAAACAAAAAACACCTCATTCACTAAACAAGACCTGAACAAGTACCATCAATTACATTATTTTCAGACCACTGGAAATCACCATGTTTCTAAGATATAGGAGAAATGGTTAAACACATACAGTGGTACCTCAGTTCAGGAACTTAATTTGTTTACAAACAATTTGCAGAAGTGTTGACAACATTTTGTTTTTGCATGCAAACTCTGCATCGGGTGACAAACACAACTGCGGCCACCTTTCCCAAACATAAACATGGCTATCTTCTCCAAAATCACAGAACAAATGAACTTCATGAACTGAGTTAATTACCATTGTATCTCCTTGTCAAAGCACCAAATACAAAATTTTACATATTTTGTCATGTTTTTTCAACACAGGGTCTTGCTAATGATGGAACTCAACTCACTATATAGACTGGACTAGTTTGAACTCAAGGGCGATCCTCCTACCTCAGCCTCCTAAGTGCTGGGATTGCAGGCGTGTGTCACCACACCTGGCAAATGTTTACATCTTAAATACAGTATCTGTTCCCTAAAGACAAAATCTTATGAAACTTGAATAAGCAATTAACAGAAAAAAAAATCCTTTAAAATTAAATGGTTTTGTTCGCTGACACATCTAGAAATGGTTATATAACTTAATAATTTAATATAACCACAGGTAGAGAACAGTATGCACAGAATCTAACCTGTAATATTTGAGGCTGGCAGTTCTTTTAAAGCCAGTGCAAAATTAAGCAAAATTTTCAAATATTTTAAAGCCCCTTACCATCCTGACTGCTCTTAAGCTCCTCACTATATTTCTTCTGTAAAGCCAACTCTGCTTCAAGCTGTGCAATACGGCCCTGGGACAGCTGCCTTCCAAGCTCCTGGTTCTCCTGGATAAGCATTCGACACTTCGCCATTAACTTTTTGCCTGTTTGGCTGCAAAGGAAAGAGCCAACCATCACAAAATGTAGACAAAACCCTATAACCTTCTTTGCTTACAATTATTACAGCAATAAATATAATGTGAATGGAAAGTATCTACATCACAGAGATGCTAATCTATTTACCATCTTTGCAGGAACATGTCCTCCTTCTGCATTTCAGTATTTTGCCAACACAGCGGCAAAATGAAGCCCTAAACAAAAAGTGTCCCAATAGTCACTTTTTGTTTCTATTGCATCAAAAATCTATTTTCTTTCTTAAATATAATTTGAAATACAGCCAGGTATGGTGGCATAAGCCTGTAAACCAAGCACTCTGTGCAGCTGAGGAGGGAGGCTTGCAAGTTTGAGACCAGCCTGGGCAACTTAGACTGTCTCAAGGTTCTAGCTAAGTTCAATCCCCAGTACAAAATAATAGTGACGACAACAATTTAAAATAGAAACAAACCATTTAACACACACCTCAAATACACCAGTCTTAATGTAACACTATTTAGTTTTATTGAACAGTTCTTGAAAATGTACATGTACTAGTAATCATAAATGTATGCTACTTTGTATCTTCTCTAAAATATCTGTAATACCCAAATATATTTATTCTCACTTGACAAATACATGCAAGAAGTTCTTTGAACAGGCAGTTCTCTAGTACATTCATCTTTCATATTGCCCAAGAATATGGCTCTTACAATAAATTAGGTACTTTCAGTAGTTTTTTTCCCCTATTTTTCAGTACTGTGGATTGAACCTGTGCTAGGTAAGCATTCTACCACACAGTTACATGCACAGCCCTTTTCATTTTTTGAGAGAGGTTCTTGCTAAATTGTCCAGGATGGCCTTAAACTTGTGATCCTTCTGCCTTGGCCTAAGTAGCCGGGATTATAGAAATGCATCACCGTGCCACAAGCTCTTAGGTCTTTAAGTCTCAAGATTTTCTGGTCTGGAATGTAGCTCTGTGGTAGAACCATTAGCTAACAGACACAAAGCCCGTTTGACCATCTGTACCCCATTAATGTGTGGGGAGATTCTCTACTTTTTCTACTCATCATTTCCTTTTTTTTTTTTTTTTTTTTTTTGGGTGGTACTGGAGATTTGCACAAGGCCTTTGTACATCTAAGAGAATTTTTTTAAAAAATCATTTAAAATTTTGAGACAGGGTGTTGCTAAAGTCACTAAGTTGCCCAGGCTGGGCTTGAATATGTTCGTTGCTCCTACTGCCCTAGCCTCCCACAGTGCTAGAATTCCATGCATGTGTTGCCACACCCGGTTTCTTTATTTTTAAATTGTGGTAACAGCCATTAAACCCAGGGCTTTGCACTGAGCTGCTACCTTAGTTTCAGATAGTGTCTTGATAAACTGCTGAGTTACACAGGCTAAGTTCCAACTCACAAATCTTCCTGCCTCAGCCTCCCACAGTGCCAAGATTACAGGTGTGTGCTACAATGCCTGGCTTCATGTAACTTTTTATATGATTAATACACTCCTGAGCTTCCAAATGGGTACTGGGGCTTAAGTTTAAAAGAATTTATTATTGATACATGGCTAAGATTTTATTGACATTATAAAAGCTCATCCATACATCGCAAAGATCAAGTTACTTATCAAATGCAAATATATGGAAACATCTGCCAAATCAGTATCGTACCATCAATGCATTTCCAAATCCTACTGCCGTATACTATAAAACCTATATACACATATTTAGCAATTGCAAAAAGTGTAATTCAAAATCCAAGTAAGTTTCTCAATAAAATTTACCACCTTCTTTCAGCCTCAGCAATGGCAGAAATTATCAGTTTTTAAGAGATCTAAGTACACAATTATTACATTATCTTTGAGACTTGGATGGGGAGGATATGACATTCTTGTCATTGTGTTCAGTCCATAGTAACTTTTTGGTTAAATTCATTTTTTATTCTAGTATTTCCTTCTTCTTGGGGGCTTCTATTTGCCTAATACATTGCTTCAGAGTAGATCTAATCCTATCAAACCTTAGAACTTTGAAATCGGGAGTGCTCTGTTGGCAATTCTCATTCTTTCAAGTAGTGCTTGTATACAAGGTTGTTTTACCTGCATGTGTATTCTAATTCAATCCAATCTAATCTAATCCAATCCAAGAAAAAGTTGGAGGCTGGGCGTGGTGGCACACACCTGTAATCCCAGCACTCCTGAGGCTGAGGCAGGAGGATCCCTGTGAGATCAAGGTCAGCCTGTGCTAAACAGTGAGTCCAAGGCCAGCCTAAAGCACATAGCAAGATCTTGTCTTAAAAACAAAGAACAAAAAAAACAGTTGGTATTTCGGATCCCTTACAATAATCTGGTAAAGTAAAACCTGGCTTACTACTGTCCAAAGATACCCCAGTGCCAGTGTTAGCGTACGATAAGGGCTCAGGATTAGATGTAGGCACGGCAATTTTAACTTCATTCTTCATTGCTGCTGCAGCTTTAGATTGCCCCTATCTCCCATTGGCATCCTCAAATTTTAGCCTCCAGGGACTAAGCACTTCAAAATCAAACAATTCGGAAATAAGATAGACTTCATTGTTACAGTGGAACCCCTTCAATTTGGCTGCCTATGCTCCAACAACTTTGTTTCTTGCAAAGCACACAGCATTGGTGTTTTACAACTAACCTTCAAGTTCACTCCCTTTATGTGAATTAACTAAGGATTAGGGAAAAAATAGACAACTGTAAAATACAGTCAGGACTTTATACAAAAACCTCAAAACCACTGAAAGAAAGGTTCAGTTTAAGAAGTTATACCTTTTTTTTCTTACTTGAGAGAGAGTCCTGTTGGGTATTTCAGGCTGGCCTTGAACTCAAAGTGCGCCTCCTGTCTCAGCCTCCTGAGACCCTGCCTGGTTAAAATGTCATCTTTCTATAATGTCTAATCTGAAATAATCTTACCATTTCCAAAATTAGTGATACACAAACCTCAAAAAAAAAAAAAAAAAAAAAAAACCCAGTTTTCTGAAGCATTCTGTAATTTTATGTCATTTTATTAATCACCTCATGTAAAATTTGTGTTGTACTTATCGGATCACAAAAAAAATGAGTTTGGGGTATACACAGTGGTATAGCACATGTGTTGTCCTAGATTCAATTCCCATCACTGCCCCACTCTGACCCACAGAAAAGAGCTGGAGATGTAGCTCAGTGATAGAGCACTTACATGCGTTTGACCCAGAACCATAAATGTATGAGTGAATGAAAAGAATTACAAGTAAATGTATCAAAAATGAGTGAAAAGTGTTATTCTTTTCATCCAAATATTTTTGGAATAATTTTTTAAAATCACAGAATGCCCACTAACCACGGTGGTAAATATAACCCTAGCTACTCAGGAGGATAAGCAAGGAGGATAACAAGTTTAGGCCAATTCTGGAAACTTGGCAAGACCCTATCTCAAAATAAAGAAATAAAAGTCCTAGAAATGTAGGTGCCTAGGATTTGATGGTTTGATCCCCAGTACTGAAAGCAAGCAAAAAAATACCCAACCCATTTCTAAAATCAAGTAACCCACAAAGCAAATAAATCAGAGAATACTTTAGGAGAGGAGTTTTTAAAAGGAATGAACATTGTACATTAATCATAAAGGTAAAGATAGCAAGATTGTTTTTAAAAAGATACATACACAATTACCAAAGTGATTAAATGCAAACTGAAAACTGCCAAAATACTGAAACGTATCCCTCTCAACACTCTAAAATGTATCATGAAATATTTTAACTACTACTGGACAAGAGAATTTAGGGAATCTTCGTCCTTCAAAACAGAAAAATAGTGAAGTGTAAATCCCCCAAACTTTACAAAACAACCATTTGGAGATGATTAAATTATGATCAATATAACACTCTATGTAATTAAAAATGTAATGCAGATGTACTAAAGATGCCCCAAAGTGGGAGGACAAGCTGCAAGTTAACTGTATGAACGATACAACATTTGCTTAATACACATAAAATGATTGTATGTATATATATATATACAAAAATGAGTCTGATGATACCCAGTTTAACATCAGTTACTGCTCCTAGAAAGGAGAATATGTAAGGTGGAGAACACGTTCAGGAGTGACACTCATTTGTCATATCCACCTCTGTCTGGTGTTTCAATTTTATACATGAGCATGTATTATCTTAGAGGAAAACCATAACAATAACAAGAATAAAAGTTCAAGTATCTCTAAATGACTGGCATCTAAATGGCTAAATTTGAGCACACATTAATAGTACATTTTATGAATTACTTCACCTGTTAAAAATATACTTAAGCCATGCTACTAGTTTTAAAAGGCATAAAATACAAAACACTTAATATGGGCATAAGCTAATTTCAAACAGATTTGCTTACTTACCCTCCAACCTCACAAACAGTGAGAATTTCAAATTTCTTGCTGAAGTCACATATACCACTTCTTCAACCCACCCTCTCCCACAACCAGTTCCCTAAGCACAAACATACAAGATACTTACAATTGATTTGAATGATTAAGAGAGAACTTAAGTCACCCTTGTTAAAAATGCACTTAAAACGTTCGGACAAGCTGGAACATTTATCTTCCACTCATCTTTGACTTCATTACCACCAAGCGTAAATTCAAATTGGTGACTTATAGAATGATCTGACGAAAAAAAATTCACCTCCAGGATTGGATGGAAGCATGAAGAAAATAATGCCTCATTTATCTAAATGATCCAATGAACTTGCTAGAAATGGTAACTATACCTTGTTTTTTTCCCCAATTCACAAAAATACCTCACTTAGGCCAGCCCACAGTTCCAACACATTATTGCCCCAATCTTCTGGCAGGCACCCTGTGAGACTGTCCCACAATAATTCTACTGCAATATCCAGGGACAATTTGTCAAAACATAGTAAGTGTCAAGTTTCCTTGTCCATACCAGCTGGAATAAAGTAGATCTTTTAAAAATGAGACAACCTTTTCCTTCACTTTGAAGAGCACAACCAATTTTCCAAAATGAATCTGCTCTCCACAGCCCCCCCTCAATGAAACTGTTAAGAAGAGTACAACAAAATCATCATAGTATTCCTTAAACTTAAAAAAAAAAAAAAAAAAAAAACCAACTATTTCAAGGCACATTTAATTTAATATCAGAAGTGTTAACACAAAAGGCCCAAATACAATGAAGGAACACATTCCCCCATTAACACCAAAGACAATGCTCTTTTAACATGTGCCTGTTGAATGGGATGAGGGTTTCATAAAGTTCACTACTGAAAAAAAAAATAACGCAGTGAGTCTCATCACAGCCAATATCCTTATACAATCTAGTTGTGAAATGAATGTTTATAATGCTTCAAACAGTTTAAGCCTGAAATTTGATACCACTCCTTCATGTTTGTACAGTCCTTAGTTAAGATTATCTACAGTTTTCGCAACCATTCAAAGAACACACCATTGGTTAAAGTCATACCGATTTAGGCTGTATTAAGTAATATAGAGTCCTAAGCTAAACGGTTAAATATGTGCTACTTTACCAACATCTGTTATTTCTCTCATGACTATTGAAGTTGGTTCTTAGCAATAAACCCTTTAAAGGCAAAATTCACCTCATTTGAGTTTTGACCCAGAAGTTCAACAACAATCACGAAGTCCACAGTCTTATTGGCAAAACTCATATACAGTGTCTCTAAGTCACTATGCTCAAGGTTAAGAGCGATGCGTATTCCGTTTTTACATTTAACTGGAATTTTACATGTTCAATTCATGATTTGAAATCTCTAGGTTTTCAATTCTCCAACTGTCTGAAGACACAGTGTGCCACAGACTAAAGACTTCTGTTTCTCCCTCTATTTTCTTCAAACAGAAACATTCCTCAAGTGTCTACATGTTCTAGAAGGGGACTTTTTCGAAGGTGGCCTCTTCTTCGGAATAGTCCGACGCCATCAGGCCTCTGAAGCAAGGGGAAGGGGAAGAGAAAAAAGCTGAAACACAAGGTTCATCTGGTAAGTTTTACATTAACCATTACAAGCTGGACAGTATAAGAATGTGGCTTTTTTTTTTTTTGCTCAAAAAGTCTGAGTCTTGGTGTGGAAACGAGTACTTGGCTGTCCCACCACAGCTTTCTCGTAGTGGGACTGTCAGGGAAGTCTTGACTGGGGAGTATGATTTGTTTACCTATCAGGCGTAAACTTCCAGGCACTCAGTTCATTTTGGGCTTGTTCCAGTTTGTCTTTAGTCTGTTCCAGTTCACCTTTCATTTTTAGGAAAAACAAATTGATCGCTGGGTCTACCATTGTTGATCTCAGTTGGGCAACACTCGGCTGCTGGACTTGCTTGAGGTACTGGATTTGAGTCTGTGCAAAGCAAAAGAAACAATTACTACCAAATCAAAGAAAATATGTAAGAAGGTAAAGAAGATGCCCCTTCAATAACTTGACTTATCAGTTCATTTATTAAACTTTATGCCCTTTCATCTTAAAATTCTATCTATGGGATAGAGGTCTAATTCCATGGCACAGCACATGTGTGCAAGGGCCTAGGTTTAATCTTCAGCACAACAAAACCAAAAAGAAACAAAAAATCTCCAGAAAAAGTACAAGTTAAAAACAAGTACTCATTAGGAGCAACAAAACAAAACAAAAAAAGTATTCACAGGAATTGTGTCCATCTGATTGTATCTCTATATTTGGACATTTTCTTTCTTTCTTTCTTTCTTTCTTTCTTTCTTTCTTTTTTTTTGCAGCACTGGGGCTTGAACTCACAACCTCGTGCTAAGCCACTGAGCCAAACTCTCGGCCCTGGTTTTTTGAGGCAGGGTCGCACTATGTAACTCAGGCCGGCCTTGCACTTGTGTTGTAGCTCAAGCCAGCCTCCAACTCACAACACTACTCCTACCCTCAGCCTCCCAAGAGCTGGGATTAAAGGCGTGCGCCACCACGCCCGGCTATTTGGACTTTTAAATAAAGTTCTTGCATCTTTAAAACCAAAGCAGACTCCCCTGCCAAGTTTATATTTATCAAAGATCCTGACATCCCTTGGGTAAAAAGAAAATCAGGCTTAAATTATCAATCATAATAAAGCCAGTAAAGTCTTAGCTCATTTGCTTTAATTTTTGTTCATGGAATTATTCTACATAAAATTTCCCTAAAAGTACACCAGAAACAAAATAATTTAAACATACTGGTATTTCTTAAACTAAAAGGTACATAGCTATGTAAGTTCCCATTATGACTGTATAAGAGCAAACTCAATAGCACCTTAAGACAAAGTATGTATTTTATCTTTTTTCCCCATCGTAATTCGAATCACAGAATTTTACAACTAGGAGGTACTAACCTAGTCCAAAATGCTGATTTTTGAGAGATTAAATATGCCAACTGCCCAAGGATACAGTACGTCAGTGCTAGTAATGTGACAAAACTCTAGCTGTCAGGCCTCCTGACTTCAAGTCTAGAGCTTCTTCCATCATTTCAGGACCCCTCTACTTACATACGAAACCTTCAAATTCAACTTCAGCTGTACTATTTCCTAGTACACTACAAATATTTTCTAAAACATGAAAGTTATTAGCATTTAATTTATCCATACCAAAAGTAGAATTGTTTTCAAGATCTTGCTTCACACTAAAGCTTAAATGGGATAAAAGTTAAAAATTTCTACATTTAAAATAAGGCACAAATACAGTAAGTTCATGAAAAATATTTTAATTACTGTTTTACTGTACAAACAGAAATGTTTGACTTAATAGAGATTTTTAAACTGTAATTCATTTTAAACAAGTACAACTGCTTCTTCAATGTAAGGCTAACTACAAAAATAGTTTAGACAAAGGTGGGTGGCACACGCCTGTAATTCAGCATTCAGGAGGCCGAGGCAGGAAAATTGCAGCAAGTTCAAGGCCAGCCTGGGCCACACAGTGAGTTCAAGGCCAGCCTGCACTACAAGTGAGATCCTGTCTCAAAAAACAAAACAAAACAAAATTTAATGCAGAAAGAGTAAAGCATGTCTAACAGTATATCCCATGTGGTAATAAAACAAATGAAAACAGTGTCTACAATACTGACTTGAATTCAGTTAGAATTTAGGTTTGCCTTGCCCTAATAGTCAATATTTTCTGGTCATGTAAAGAGAAGCACATGTCTAGAATGAATTACACATGCTAGGGAAAAGAACACTGAATAAAGTATCTTAAAAGTCAATTTTATTCCCAAGCTATTTTGAGGTGACTGGCAAATGAAAATGGAAAACAGTGCTTCCTCGAGATTGAGGATTGTTTTGAGTTCACTGTGAAAGCAAAAAACGAAAAATAGGAAAATCACTGAGAAAAGAAAAACTGATTTTTATTTATAAAAACAGTTAAACAAGTATTATAAAAATCCAAACAAGGGGCTGATATGTAGTTCAGTGGTACAGTGCTTGCCTACTATGCGCAAGGCCTGGGTTTCCAGTCTCAGGACAAAAACAAAAACAAAATCAGTAACTTTGTTTTAGCTAAATTAGGAGCAGGGTTCACCTCCCAGTACTATAAAACAACACAAATGCTACCAAGTGACTTTGGAAAGATGAAGAAAAAATAAAATTATGCAATTAAGGGATGGGGGCATGGTTTAGTGTCGCTTGCCCAGCATGTAATGCAAGGCTCTGGGGAGAAAGTTAAGCACTTTAGGCAAACAGAGGACTTACATAAAAAAACCATTTTTTTAAACACCTGGCTTAATTTGCAACACTGACAATAAAAGTGTCAGTTCCTTTTTCAAAGACAGAATACAATCCTTAAACAGTGTTCTTTTCATTCTCAAGGGGTAGGAAGAGAACTGGCCCGGACCATGTCAATCCCTTCAACCACATACTTGTTTAACCTGCTCTTCCTACCTCCTCTGGCATCTTAATCCCAACCTTTCTATCCTTTGAATTCTGTGTATCTAAACTCCCATTTCATAGCTCTTCTAGAGCCTAAAGTTTTCCAAAATATCTCACCTTAAACTCTCTCAATCTTGTATAACTATGACCCAGAAACTCTGTAGTATTAAACCTTATTAAAGAAATAATCTTATCCATGTCTCTACTTGACGTACCACCCACTACTCATTTAACTGCAATCCTGCTCCCCCAACCCTCTAATCAAAACAGGCTTCACTAAAGTGGCCCATAGCCTCCTAATTGCCACATCTAACAATTTAAAATTAGAAATTTAAAACTCAAATTTGAGTTACTTTTAACATTAAGAAACTTTTTTATATTCTGCTCTTTTAAAATATGATCTTTGTTCAGTCACACAAATGATAAACTTGATAATCTGTGACACCTCCCTAAAATGTACTCATTCCTTCCCCAACAACACTGAACTAAGTCCTATAAATTTTGCCTCTACAATATCCTATGACCCTCCCTGTCACCAGTGGCTTTGTCATCACATGTGCACTTTAAAAAAGAAAATTCCTTGACCATTTTAAGTTTTCCAGTTGGTTTTCTCGTGGCGGTCCTAATTTTTTCTTAAATCTATCCTCTATATTCAAGCCAATGATTCACCTAAGATATTTATCTGATCAATCACGTAAATATCCTGCTTAATAATCTTTTGGGGGCTCCATCTAACTTACCCAAGATCTCAAGTCTTTTTTTTGGGGGGTGGGGGGGTTGTCCTATTTTTTTCAACCTCACTGGAATCTTCAACTCTACCTGCTATATATAATCTACCTCCTTCCGTGTGTTTCTGTGTATTCTACCCTACCTGTAATACTTTACTCTGTATTATCAGTGAAAGAACAACTAGCTACACTGCACAGGTGAGAGTTACAAAAAAGTAGGGCTGAAAAAGTTAGGTTCTATTGAAACCATCTTAAAACTCAGGTTGAAAAGAAAAAGGTGACCGAGTATGACCCACCCAAGTGTAATGATCAACTGCCACTACATACACAACATCTGCAGATCCTAAAACAAGTCAATAGCAGATGATCTGGGCAAATGGTAAGAACTGCCTTAACTATGGTATCAAGAATAACAAAGAGGAAGAAAGAATTCATAACTCTAGTTGTTGGAGATGGGGCTGTACAGGGTTAAGTTGTTAAACACAGGGATCTCTGGCTGTGTTGGAAAAGAGCAGATAAACAGTGCTCTGAAGTCAACCACAGCTGAGGCAACCAAGGACATGGGCTGCTGATATCCCCTATTCCAGAGCAATAAAGCTGCCACCTTAAGAGATAATCCAGTTCTCTAACTGGCAAAATTTAATACTTGAGAAGTCCTTGAACTGACTCCCAAGGTCCCACTCAGTTCCCAGACTTGCCTCAGTATCCCTTTCCTCTGTTTGAAAACCAAATAAATATGGGCTGCCCAGAGAAGTTCTTTGTCTCAACCCCTAAGGAATCTCAAATTCCATGAGAGGGTTTTGATCCTCCAAGAGCCTTAAAATCGTAGCATTTGTCTTTTATTTAAGCTGTTCGCTGTCCACTTATATAGGAGATTATGGGCCTGACTGGTCAATGATATCTAGTGATCTGAGACACCCTACCATCCATTTACATTCTCCCAAGTGCATTCTGAGAGTAAGATTCATTTTTACATAAAAGGGAAATAGGTTAGTAATGGTGAAGAAAGAAGTAGCAGCAGTAGTGAGAATCAAAGCTAAACTCAGAAAACAAAGGAGAGAAAATGACAAGGTAGAGAAAACAAGAGAGGCTACTCTTTAGCAAAGTAAGAGGTGAGGAAGTCATCCTGAAAAGTAAAGGAAGAAGGAATAAGGACTTCTGTGGAAATGGAGACAATCTCTGAACAGGAAGAAAAAGGATAATGATGGAGCACTAAAAAAATACTCTATGGGAAAGAAAAAAAATAGCACTGTGCCAATATATTTTTAGTGTCTCCAGGGACCAGAACACTGCCTTAACACAGAAGATTTTAATAAATATGTATCAAGCGAATGGAGAACAAACAAAGAGTTTAAAAAGATATTCAGGTTTTAAAACTAGAAACAAGAATGGATGGCTAAGATTATCAAAGATAGCATAAGACTGTCTGACACAGACAGATGATCAAATGTCATTAGATTTCAGATCTCTGTAGACATAGCAAAGAGTACATGAAAACTCTAATGATTAAAAGGAGACATAAGTTGCTGATGGTAGGACGAACAGTTCAATGTGGGGGTCAATAGAGTAGAATATACTACTCACCCTGCCCAGACACTGGAAGTTAAGCAATGAAGACAATTTTTTATTGATCATACCACCAGATTATGAAGCAATCTGAATAAATACCTGGAATTGACATAGTAATTGTCAGCCTGGATATTTGAAAGAATGCTTTCTTGCTCGCACACACAAAATTTTTTTCATCCAATGATAAGACACTATATGAGTTTACCATTAGCATATTTACAACTGAAGTGTATATAACTTTACATAAAATATGCACTTACATTTGCTATTACCACAAAGTATTTAAAACTGTTTTGTAACAATTCAGATTACTCTAACCCAAGTAGAGGTTTATAGAATTTGAAATACTTACAGTACACTCTTGCATCTCTTGTTCCTTAGTTGCTAGTCGCATTACGAGAATGTTTTCCCTGCGTGCAGACTCCTGCTGTTGTTGCTTTAGCTTTTCTTCAGATTCCCTCAAGCCAGTTACATCATTTGCTGATGATTGAAAACAACAGAAAATTATGAATATAATTTCAAGATCAAACTGAGCTAACCAAAAAGAATGCTCTATTTCTGCCAAAGTAATAAAAACTGGCTGAAAAAATTCATCACATCTTTAGTTTTTGCCCTATTTTTGTAATAACAATTTGTTCTTGATCATGAAAGCTCCTTTAGGAAGAAATGGTAATAACCACTTCTCCACACTACTTAACACTAGTCCTAATTATGGATTTTTGTTGTTAAGCCAGGGTTTTGCTAGGTAGTTCAGGCTGGAATTGAACTCACTATGTCTATAATACTTACAAAAATCCCAATTAGCATTTTCTAACAAATTCAAAGTAAAAACACCAATAACTACATGAACAACTAGCACTTAAACTTTTATAATGTTCTTAATTTCTATGACTAATATAATCATGTATTAAAATTTTATTAAGCTTTTGCAGTTGCAAAACTACACTTAAAAATAACGTCACGTTTTCTAAATACAAACAGTATTATTCTAATTCAATGAGAAGAGACACTAAAATCATTTAGAATTATTAATTTTGTTGGTATTACTTTTACCAGATTTTGACAAATCTATAAAGTTATATCCTAATGTTACAATTTAAATTCTCATAAATCTATTACTGGTTGCTTCTATATACCTCCCTTATATGATAGCGAACTCATGTTTCATTTCAAACCCCTAAGCAGGAGTCAGGCATGTATCAAGGAAAGCTTGTGGTAATTTTAAATTACCCTAATACACACTCTCTCAGAACCTTGTACTTAAATTTACTAAAAATAGTCTTGCCGTTACAAAGTTACTACATTGCTGTCTTCCTCAATGATTGGAAAGTACTCCAAGATTCATGTCTCACTTTTCATTGTATTTTCCAGTACCCAACAAAATGCTTGGACATAATTCTTTTTTTTTTTTTTTGGCACCGGGGATTGAACTCATAACCTCACACCTGTCAGACAGGCACTTAAGTCACTGAGCCACACTCCCAGCCCTGGTTTTTTGAGGCAGGGTCACACTGTGTAGCTCAGGCCAGCCTTGCGCTTGCGTTGCAGCCCAAGCCGGCCTGGAACTCACAACGCTCCTCCTTACCTCAGCCTCCCAAGTGCTGGGATTAAAGGCATGCGCTACCATGCCCGGCTCTTGAATATAATTCTTACAATAACATATTGAGCAAAAACTACATTTGCTTTAGTAAAGCCAGCTACCCCATGTTTACACAACAATCTAAAAGCAGATGACCGTTCAGGCTTAAGGAAGCTAAAACTAAGACTTACAGTTAAGATCTGTGTACTTGCCCTCCAAAGCTTGAACATATGCTTCATATTGTTTCCATCTAATAAAAAAAATTCACATCAGTTATTACAATGAAATTTTAACTAAATACACCAAAAAATCATTCATAAACTTTTAAGTACTCCTGAAAGTTCTGCTGCATTACTTTTAATTGAGATAATTATAAATCTAACTGACCCAATAATAAATTAGTTACCTCATTATTCCTTCTTAATTTACAGGAGACAAGTAAAAGGAGACATATGGAGAAAAGTCTTCTCCACTGAGTGTTCTCTTCTGGGTGAGATCATATCCTAGATTCATTTTCATAACACTGACACATGGGACAGTGCCTAGATTGCTGATGTCGAATGAAAACCATATACTACCTTCAGATATGCTGTCCATGTAAAATAAAAGGCATATAAGACATATGCCTAGTTATATGGGACTAAAGGCTCCTCTGTGAAAATATATATGCCTCTCTTTAAAAACATTTTTCATTTGTGTTCAGAACCTTCCAAAGTCTCTCTTCTCGTTCTGTGTAACACAGTATCAATTTCTGTCTGCAAAGAGACCTGGGGTCCAGGGATAAAGCTCAGTGTCACAAGCACCTGCCTGGCAAGCACAAGGTTGTCAGTCCAATGCCCAGTTTAAAAAAAAAAAAAAAAGAGAGCTGGGCATGGTAGCTCATGCTTATATTTCCAGTACTCAGGATTCTGAAGCAGGAGGATCTAGACCTCAAGGTCAGTCTGAGCCACATAACATCGTCTCAAAAAACAAACAAACAAACAAAGGTGTAGTGGAACATACCTGTAAGTCCTAGTCCTCACAGGCTGAGGCAGGAGGATCACTGCAAGTCTGAAGCCAGCCTAGCTACACAGTGAGTTCAAGGGTGGCCTGAACTACATAAGGACCCTATCTCCAACCAACCAACCAACCAACCACAACAAAAAAGACCAGGTATGGTGGTACACGCCTGTAATTCCAGCACTATGAGAGGATCACAAACAGCCCAGCCCCGACAATGTAGCAAGACCATCTTAAAATTTCTTAAAAGGGTTAGGGATATAGGTCAGTGTGAAAGGTGCTGGGTTCAATCTCCAGTACTTTAAAAAAAACCCCCAAAACAAAAAACATTTAATTGGGAGGAACAACCGGCATATGCTATCACGGTGTGAGGGGTCTTTTCTTTCTTGTTGTAGCCCTGTATCTACAATATATAGGCTATTACTCCCTGAAAATTACTGCAGATAAATAAGAAACACTTTCCCAGTTGCCTAGGGGTTAGGCCCTGAATGTCTGCTAACCTGCTTAAGAGCTATGTTTTCTAGTTGCTCTTCCAATTACAGCTAATTAAAATTTAACTTTAAACTAGAAAACGATTTTACGTTTATAACCAAGGGATGCTGTAAGATTTATTAAAATTATAATGAGCAAGAACATACTTCATATCAACCTAATCAACTTTCTATATAACGACTACTATCCAGCTAATTCAACCCATTCAATTTGTATAAGAGAAAATGAAGGACATTAAGTTAAATAAACTAGCCTTAGTCATACTTAGGAGAAAGAGTAACTTCATTTCGTTAGTAAAAAAATGTATTTCTTCCATACTAGATAATCATGTTTTAGGATCACAGTTTTTTCAGATGTTATATACAGAAAAAACAAAACAAACATCATAAAATCCTACATCAAAATAAGTCCACTAATTTGTTACGCTGAAAGTATCTTAAAATCAGGGTCTTTCCCCCACAAGTTACACATTATGTACAAATACTTACCGAGTAACAATTCTGAATATTTTACCTCTACGGGAGAAAAAAAATTCAGATTCTGTTCAAGCTGGCCCTGAACTCATGGCAATCCTCCTGCCTCAGCCAAGTGCAGGAATTTACAGATGTGTGCTACCATGCTCAGCCAGGCTCTGTTACTTTAAAAGCCACCCAAGCTAATGCTGTAGTTCTTAGAAGTGTTGTGCTTTCCTAGTGTTCTATAACGAAGAAACAGGCCATAGGAAATATGTTCAAAAAGTACATTAAAAGTGACTTGATAAAAACAGAACGAATTTCATATAAATATTGATGCATAAATCACAATGTTTTATAGACATATTTTTATATTTTGATAGAACATTTTACCTTAGAATTAACTCATCTCGCGCCATAACTTTGAAGTCTGTTTCACTCAGTCGAACCTATGAAGAAAATTTAAAAAATAAAATAAATACTCTCTTGAAGTTAATACAAAGCTACTCCCAGGAAGAACTCTTGAGCCAGGCTGGTGGGTGCACATTTATTATCCCACCAAATCCAGGACTTGGGAGGCCAAGGGAGAAAGATCTTGAGTTCAAAGCCAGCTTGGACCACCTATATAGTGAGTTTAAGACCAGCCTGTACTACACAGCAGGACTATCTAAATAAAAAGGAAAAGCTGTAGTAAGACCTATGGAACAATTCTTGAGTTTGAGATTATGGTTCAGCACTTATATGTTTAAAAACATTTTTAAACACATGGCAGAAAGTATTTATTAAAATATTTTCTTAGAAATTTTAAAAGGCAAACTACGGGAGCTGGGCATAATGATGTATGCCTAAAACCCCAGTTACTTGAGAGTCTGAGGTAGGAAGATCAAAGCCCAAGCCCAACCTGGATGGTTTAAGTGAGCACCTATCTCAAAGTAAGTAACTCATTAGTCATTTATAGTCATACTAATGGGTATGTAGCTCATTCAAGGGTATGAGGTTCCATCCCTGGTACCAGGTTGAGGGTTGGTATAAAAAGTGAGAAACAAAAACAACAAAGCTAGAAATGGATGTGTTATATGACCCAGGAGTCACCTCGACCCACTCCCAGTTAGGGATAGAACCCAGGGCCTCATGCATGACAGGCAAGTACTCTACCAATGAGCTACATTCCCAGCCCCTTCTATTTTA
The DNA here is from genome assembly GCA_004363535.1 of Dasyprocta punctata. NCBI lineage: Eukaryota > Metazoa > Chordata > Mammalia > Rodentia > Dasyproctidae > Dasyprocta > Dasyprocta punctata. The sequence continues at coordinate 21,789 of RJWM01018230.1, read as the reverse complement.
TACTGAGACAGGATCTGGCTAAACTGGGCTCAGGCTTACAATTCTCTTGCCTCAGCCTCCCAAAACAGCTTGATTACAGGCATGTATCACCATGCAGGACTAGCACTTGCACTCTTAAGTGCAAACCTCAGAGAAATAAAACAGATGTTCATAGCAGCTTTCTATGCTAATAGCTACAAACTAAAAACCACTCAATCTTCGAAAGGTCAATGTCTGTAAAACTATGATACACCTACACTATGCAATACTGTTCAGCAAGAGAAAGAAAGAGACTATTGGTATATGAAACCACCTGAGTAAAACTTGAAAAAACTACACTATATGAAAATATTTCAGGGCTGAGAATATAGCTCAGAGGCATAAGTGCCTGTCTGGCAAGCATAAGGTCCTGAATTCGATTTCCAGTACCAAAAAAAAAAAAAATTATAAAATATAATTTCAAAAAGAAACGTACTTCATGATTTTTTTTATATAACACTCATGAAATAACAGCTATAGAAATGGAGATTTAGGGATGAAGGGAGATGGATGTAGCTAAAAAGGAGTAAGCAGAACTTCCCTTGGGGTGATGGTTTGGGTATGTCTGCAATAAAACTACACAGACCTATGCAAATACAGAGTGAATGTGTAACTGATAAAATCTTGAATAAGTTCTATGGATTGTACCAGTGGCAATTTCCTGGTTTTCATACTGCTATTCAAGATGTCTGAAAGATACATAAAAAGTTAAATTTTGGGGGGTTGTTTTGGAGAGAAGTCTCACTAGGTAGTTCAGAAACTTGTGGAGATCCTCCTGCCTTATTATTTCAAGTGCTGAGATTACAAGCACGTGTGTCACCACATTTGGTTAGAAGATGTTAACACTGAAAGAGGCTCAATGATGTATGCGCAGAACTTCCCTGTACATGTCTTTACATCATCCTGTGAAATTTACAATTATTTCAAGAAAGTTGAGAAGGGGACATACATTGAAATTGTTTCATAAATTCGTAAGTATTTTGTTTTCCCTATACCATGCAGTGATTGTAAAAGTGAGATACTTTCAGTTTAGTATAAAATTAAGGGACTATTGGTTTCTCTTTAAAAATACTTGGGTTGAGCCGGGCTTGGTGGCGCACACCAATAAACCCAGCACTTGGGAGGCTGACAGGAGGATCACAGGGAGTTAGAGATCAACCTGAGCTACAAAGTGAGCTCAAGGCCAGCCTGAACTGCATAGTGAGATGTTGTCTCCAAACAAAACAAAACAAAACATACTTGGGTGGTAGCTATGTGGTAGAACACTTGTTTAACAAGCCTGATGCTGTAGGTTTGATCCCTAGCACACCTTAATATACATTTCAAAGTGTAATATTAGTAACAGTAGTATTGCAAAAGGAAAGCAGGGAAAACAGGCCACAAATGAAGACTACCAGAGGACACATATAATAATTCTCACATTGCTAATACACAGTATAATTTGGGGGGGAGGGGTAACTGGAGATTGAACTCACAACTTCACGTCTGGCAGGCAGGCGCTTACATCACTGAGTTAAATCCCCAGACCTATTTTTTGAGACAAGGTCTCACCATGTAGTTCAGGATGGATTTAAACTCACTTTGTAGCCCAGCCTAGTCTCGAACTCACGATGATCCTCTTGCCTCAGCCTCCCGTGCCGGAATGGAAAGGTGTATACCACCACACCCAGCTTACACAGTATAATTCCTTATTTCACGAGTAACTGATTCCAAAAAATGAGTATAGAAATATCCACAACACATACCTAAGTTGTTCACTTAAATATTAACTTTAACAACCATATACTTTGCTTTTCCAACCAAATCACAAATTCCTCCTAGAAACTGTCAGTTCTTTGTTGTACTCACCATGTGCATATGCACAATATATATGTAACAGCAGAGAAAATTAAGGTTAAAGTACAATGCAGAAGATGGGAAAACTGAGGTTAGAAAACAAAACTTCAGAAAAAAAAAAAAAGGTCAATTCTTAGCCAGGTGTGGTGGTGCACCCCTGTAATCCCAGCACTTGGGAGACTGAGGGCAGGACCGCCGCCAAGCTGAAGGCCAGCCTGGGCTACATAGTGAGTCCAAGCCAGCCTGAAGTACGCAGCAAGACCCTGTCTCAAAAACAAACAAATGGTAGACTTATAAAAACAGCTAATCTCAAAACCTGGTGTGGTGGCATACACCTGTAATCCTAGCATTTGGGAGGCTGAGGCAGGTGAATCACTGGGAGTTCAAAGCCAGCCTGAAGTACAAAGTGAGACCCTATTTCAAAAAACCAAAAACCAAAAAACCAAAAGTACCACCCAGCTGGGCGTGGTGGCTCCTGACTGTATTCCTAGGATTTGGGATTGCAGGCAGTCTGGGGCTAGCATCAAGTACATAGAAACACTGTCTCAAAACTAGCTTATCTGAAATATATGCAAATGATTTTAAATTTTAGTTAGAGGGTTTAAATAAAAAAAAAATATGGTAACTTGTGAAATAACCTTTCTTGAGGTGTACATATGTATTTTAATGAAAATTACTATTGTAAACACAAGACATGAAAATTAAGCAAACAATAAACAACCTCTTACACTTTACCATTAAAAAAGTATTTAAGAAATGCTGAAAAGCATACCTTTTTGGGAAGAGGTTCTTCGTTGGTCATTTTGAATCCTAAAAAAATAAGATTGGAGAAAAGAGGTTCAATAGATTTTCTTCCAATTAAAGTAGAACAAAAAATACTAGTTCTTTCAAAACAACTTATTAGCATACAAAGTTGTATCAAATCAGATTTTTAAAAATTTAGATCTTTTACTTTAGAATAGTTTTCATTAAAAAAGTGATAAAATATCAACAATCTGTGTATATTCAAAACCTACTTTCCCATTTAACATATTTCATTATTATGGCTGTTAACTTTAATTTTGCATTACAATCTCACAAACCCCTATGAAAGAGAAATCTTAAGAGTGAAGTGGTAAGTATGCTGAAGTCAGGCAGTAAACTAGGTATACTGCTGATGGGTTACAGAAAGCTATTATCTGTTTCTAAGCCTTTCCATTTACAGCATTACGCTGTTAAAGTACAGTAACCATAATTATGATTATACCCATTCCACCATAATTATGATAGCTCACTATTCTCCAATGGCTCTGTATTTTTAAAATATGTATGTACATCTTAATGAAAATATTCCTACACTTTTATGCCACCGAATGTTTCAAAATTAGCTCCTTTATAAATTTATTCAATTTGCTTAAACCTGTTGCACAAAAAAAGTAAATGTAAGTGGAAAATCACTTTATAATACTGTCTTTTAGAATGAATGTCAATAGTAGTTATTACTTAACATTCACACACTTAAAAAACTAGTTTGTGCTAAAAATAATATAATTTATATAAATTAAGAAATGAAGCTAGATGTGACGGTGCACATCTGTAATCCCAGCACTCTGGGAAACTGAACAGGACCACAAATCCAAGCCAATACTTAGAAATAGTGTGTTGATTTATCAAGTAAAAACCAAATTGTATTGATTTTTTATTTGCTTTTTCTGACAAAATTATGATACCTTAGGTAAGATATCTTTCACATTTGACTTGCATAGCAAAATACAGGTCATTTTTGAAGAAATTAATTTCCCCAAAGGCTTTTCTTTATCATGTGATATTCAAATCCTTTCCTTTTTTAATCCTTTTTAATTAATTATTGATACATTTTAAATATATATAATGATCACATTCATCATAGGGAATTTGTGCCTATACATGATATACCTTAGTTCCTTTGTTTTTCTCATTCCCCAATCATTTCCCCACCCTTCTTCCCCTCTTAGGTACAAAAGCTTTGTTGCCATTTTTTCCTTTTCCCTTCCTTCCCTTTCCCCTTTCTAGTTTCCTTTCCTATTTGAGCATTTTCTTCCTATTTCATAATATCTAGTACACATTCTAGTCCTTATTTATACTTTTGGTTTCTCACAGTAGGTATTATTTCAAACAGCTCACTTATAAATGTTCTTAAATTTTTTCAATATCATTTTTACATACAATCCCAACTCTATAAATCAGGTATTCTAATTATCCTATCATTAAACCTTGGTTTTCAGATTATGTCGTACTGAAGAAATCAAATGGGGGGAAAATCACAAACTGAATCATAAATTATTGGTTTGTTTCTTCCCTCTTTTAAAAAAATCACATGTTGGCTGAGTATCACTGAGTTCAGTAATAAGGCACCTGCCCAGCGTGTGCAAAACCTTGAGCTGATCCCCAGTGCAGCCTAACAGAAGAGCCAAGGCAACTAAACCTCATGGAATGTAGCAAATAGATAAAACCTAAAGGTATCATTTGTTTCTGAGTTTACTAATACAACCTGTTTTCTGTTTGTTTTGAGGTGGGGGTCTTTGAGATAAGTTATTACTATTTTACCCAGGCTGGTCTCCAACTCCTGGGCTCAAATGATCTTTCTGCGCTAGTCTCTCAGTAGCTGGGACTATAGGGAGGCAACCACACTTGGATCTATAATGTTTTGTTGATCGAGTTTCTGTCCTATAAAGTCATAACTGTATTTCTACAATATAAAGTTTGTCTATTTTTTTAAGAAATTAGTCCCTATTTTTCAAACCTTACTACCTAATTTATATGTCTGCTATAGTAACAATAGGCTGCTAAGTGACTATCTTACTCTGATAGTGGTCATTCTAATCACTTGGGAAACTTGCATCTTTTTGCATGTTTAAAATGTGCCTTCAGTCCATTAGAGATTCCTATGAAGGACTCCTATGAAGTCTTAAAACACAAAAAAATCAAAACTGACATTTCCTTGGAATTTCCCATTTGTCCAGAACTAGACATAGTAAGTAAATACAAGTAATCTTTTTCACTAAAAAATTCATATACAAGCTGGGTATGGTGGCATACGCTTGTAACCCCAGCAGCACTCAGGAGGCTAAGACAGGAGGATCACTGTAAATTTAAGACCAACCTGGGCCTGTCTCAAAAAAACCAAAAGCAAAGCAAAACAAAACAAAACACAAAAAAATGAAACAACTACAAACACCCTCACCTACAATTTTAACCATTTGAAATACACATGTATTTTTAAAATTGTGATTTTGAGGGAAAAAAAATCAAGAAGGAAACAATTAAAAACAACAAAAGCAAAATGACAACAACAAAAAATCAATGGCAATATATATTCTAAAACACGCTGATAGGAATTTAACAAAAGCTGTCAGAAGTGGCAGTCTCCCCGCTGCCACGGATGAAGAAGAGTTTGAGCCAGAAAGACCCCTCAAAGCTGCAAAGGTTTTGCTGACATCTCAACTGGAAAAACCAGCCTCTATGTTCTGTAGAGGACCACCATGGCACCAGGATGAGCCCCCCGCCTTGCTGCACAGAAGTCTGCCCTGTGCCCCCAGAGTGTGGGCAAAGAAAATCTTGCAGAAGCCGGGCGTGGTGGCGCACACCTTTAATTCCAGCACTCGGAGGCTGAGGTAGGAGGAGCGTTGTCAGTTCGAGGCCAGCTTGGGCTACAACGCCAGCGCAAGGCAGGCCTGAGCTACATAGTGTGACCCTGCCTCAAAAAACCAGGGCTGGGAGTTTGGCTCAGTGGCTTAAGCGCCTGCCCTGGCAGGTGCGAGGTTGTGAGTTCTATCCCTGGTGCCACAAAAAACAAAAAACAAAACAAAACAAACAAACAAAAAAACATAAAAAAGAAAATTTCGCAGAGTCCCCCAAACCAACAGCTGGTGGCAGCAGATCACAAAAGGTCAAGGTTGCACAACAGAAACCAGCGGAGTTTGCACAGCCCCCCAGTGAAACCTGTCTCTGTCTGCCACCTTCCTGGGAAGAGCTTGGCCAACAGCCCCAGAACCAGAGGCAGCCTGCTTGTCCCTATCCTGAACACCAGGTCTGAGCCAAGAAAAGCAACAACTGTCAGGTCCAGTGAAGAGACTCCTGCATCGGGACCCCAGAGAGATCACAGTGGTAGACAGGATGACAGTCTTCTCCAAGGACTCTTCTTCATCAGGATATACTGCCGCATTCAGGAGCAGATGCTCCAAGATCTGAATACATTTCCCCCTTAGGGACAAGTTTATAAGCACTCCTCTGCTGTAATGTAAATAGTCTGTGTAAAGCTTTTTGATATGTTACAATTAAATGGCAAGCACCATGACAACTTCTGTTTGTATGAGGATTTTACAGGTTTTAAATTTCCACTAGGTAACTTTTAGGAAAATGGAAACTTCGGCTTTTCAATCTTTCCTATGTGTAGTGTTAGACATGAAATAATTTTGGATCAAAAGTTTCTATGGGAGGCTGAGGTAGGAGGAGCATTGTGAGTTCGAGGTCGGCTTGGGCTACAACACGAGCATAAGACCTGAGCTACACAGTGCGACCCTGCCTCAAAAAACCAGGGCCAGGAGTTTGGTTCAGTGGCTTAAGCATTTGTCTGGCAGACACGAGGTTGAGAGTTTGATCCTCAGTGCTGCAAAAAACAAAAAACAAAAAAGTCTCTTTAGTCAAGTGAAATGAAGGAAAATCATGTTATATATGTTTAAGGAAAATGTGTCCTTCTCCTTTGGTGCGTTTCATACATCACTGCTGCCTATATAATCTGTACAAAAGTGTGTGTAAGGAGGTGGGCAATGTGTGTTTTTTCCAGTTAATTGTTACGAGGTGTACCATACATCATGCTTTCTGTCGTTATCCTCTGTTCTTAAGACTGTTATATTTGGGTTGGGGATATAGCTCAGTGGCACAAGAGCCTGCCTGACTAGTGTGAAGTTGTGAGTTCAATTCCTGGTACCAAAATAAAAATAAAGTAAATAAATATGCCATCCCAACCTCGGCATAAAAAAAAAAAAAAGACCGTTGTATTTCTTTGGTGTGCATTTTTGTATCTGGGGATGTAGTATTAGAATAAGGCCTTTTTTTCTAATACAAAAATCACTTTTTTCTTCGTTAAAAAATGAACTATATGTATTTAACTAGCCTATGAGTGTACCTGTATTTATGCGACACTTCTCATTTCATCCAACAGTGCATCCTTTGCTATCCTCTCATACTGGCCCTATTTTTCTTCATAAATCTTAACTACAGCCTGACATTTTACATACTTAACTGTTTCCCCAAATTATAAAGTAGTAAGCGCCATAATAGAATTGTCTCATTCTCTGATGCTCTCCTGGTACTTACTAGGCACTAAAACATATTAAATGAAAAGTATAAACAAATGATTTTGCGTCAGTCAGTAAAATCATAAAGGTAAACTTGTTTGAAAAAGCCAACATAACTCTTTTCCAGCACTAATCAAGATGATTACACCATCACATAAAATTTTAAGAATAAACACAAACCTAAATGTAACAGGCATTATGAGAATTTTGAGTCAAGTTTTAAAAACAGTTAAATTTTCCCCTAAAGCTAGATAGTCTACCTGTAATCTATCTACTAGGAGCCCTGCCAACACAGTATATAGAATCTCAGTTGGAAAACTCCATGTGTATTACTCAAAGTAATTTTTAGCTTAAATTTTATTATATGCTTCTGCTACCTGATAACTGCCCCAACGTTTACTATTTTGGGGGGTTTGCTGAACCCAGGTTTTTCATAAATTATATTCCCAGTCCTTTTTTAATTAATTAATTATTTATTTATTTATTTTTTTGCAGCACCAGGGATCAAACTCGCAACCTCGCACCTGCCTGGGCAGGCGCTTAAGGCGCTGAGCCAAACTCCCGGCCCTCCCAGTCCTTTTTTTAAGATAAGGTCTTGCTGAGCTTAAATGCGTGAATCTCCTGCCTCAGCTTCCTAGAGTACTGGCATTAACAAGTATGTGCCACCATGCCTAGCTGTTTACTTGTTTATTCTCTTAATATATGGTTATGATTTTTAGTAAATAAAAAATAAAATTAATTGAGACAGACACAGAGGTACATATTGTAATCCCAGCACTGAATGAAGGAGGCTGAAACAAGAGGACTGTAACTTGAGACCAGCCTGGGCAATTTAGGGAGACCTTGTCTCAAAATAAAAAGTAGCTCAATGGTAGACCATCCCTGAGTTTATACCCAGTATCACAAACAAACCACACAAACAAAACTGCCCCAAAATAAACTGCAAACTTAACTAGCATCAAAGAGATGTTAGTCTGCTCTTAAGGATATCTGAAGGACCAGAAAACAAATGAAGAAGTTGCGGTAACACTGGTTTTCTATAAAAGAACACTAAACTTTGATAATCAAAAAGGGTTAGACAGAATATTGGAGCACAAATTTCTCCATCTCAAAAAAGATTATCACCATCATGGTCCAAAATTATTGTACTATTTTTGAAGATGGCACATAAATGGCATGATAGCATGACAGATGGCACAAAATAAACATTTAATTATGTTTCTTTCTCCTCATCAAAGACCTACCTCCAATCAAAGTTTCCTGAAAAACCCAAAGGGAGTTCACAAGACAAAGATAACAAAGAGTCTTCCTGTCAGTTTCTAAGTTTTACTGAAAAAATCTTGGTAAGCTCCAATTTTTAGAATTCTTAAACAGAAATTACTTTTGTAACATGGGCTAATGTTTATTTCTCTTTTAAAAGTTTGGGGCTGGAAATGTAAGTTCAGTGATAGAGTGACTGCCTAGCATAAGAGGCCGTGGATTCAATGGCGGGGGAGGGTGTAGTGGCACCTGGAGTTGGCCTGGGCACAGGGGCACACATCTGTAATCCCAGCTACACAGGCGGCTGTGGAAGGAAGATCACAAATTCCAGGTTAGCCCAGGCAATTTAGTGAGACACTGTCTCAAAACCAATAAAAAGGAAATACAGCTGTGGCGAGCACTTCCCTAGCTTGTGTGTGGGCCTGGTTGAACCTCGAGCATTAGGGGGAAAAAAAAACAACAAACTACCAAAAAAACTTGCCTTGAGAGTCCCTGATACACGACAAAGTTAAACACAACCTGACAAAAGGCAAATCACAATAGATGTAAAATTTAAAAGCATCTACAAAACTCAAATACTTGAGTCAAAATAAAATCTAATTCTCAATTTTGACGTTCACTTTACAGAAGTGTGAAAAGAATCTTATTATTCCCCATGACACCTTTTTTTTTTTAACCTTGACAGGTACAATAACCACCTAAAGTCAATTTTACATAAAGACAAAGTATATTCCATTTTCTAAGGCAACCTATTTTTATATCAGAAAAATGGAATGATTAAAACATCACTTGGAGTCAATTAAAGTTGAATCCTGAATTTTAAAAAGAAAAAAAAAAAAGAATATATACTCAGTGCTATGAATCAGATTTATCTAATAATCACAACTTTTCAATCCAAGTTAGCCCCCATATCCCGGGATGCAAATGAGTCATTCAGTGATTTTTCTCAGGTTAAAACAATCATTAGTAACTGGGTGTTATGGCTCTAAAATTCAGTGTCTCTCAAAAGCTGATAACTCTCAAAAATGGGCACCTAATTCTATTCCCTTCATCCTCAATATGATTAAGCTCAACTAGAGTAGATATGAAGATATAAAGAAAACCAAAGCAAAAAAATTCAAACGTGGCCACTCTGGCTACCTTTCAGATGTTTAAGATGATTGGTTTTAAAATTACGTAAAGGATTCAGTTATTTTGTAAAAAATTTAGAAACATTTCAAATTTAGAATATCAACAACACTATCTACTCATAATGCTTTTTAACACCCAGTAAGTTTAGGAGGTGGAGCTCAGTTTTGGTTGGCTAAGTGCCTAGCATCCACAAGTTTCTTGGCGCTTAGCACTAAGATCTTAAATTAGGCAACTCAGGTCTCTGTAGAGAAGCAAGCAAATTCAACTTCAGTAAGCAGGAAAGTACCTCATTGAAATAAGTCACAAATGGATGCAAGAAATCAACTATCTGGTACAATAGTAGCCTTAGCATTATAGTAGAAAGGGTTTTGGTAAAGAATTAGAAAACCATTTTTCCTTACTGTTCTATCAATCAGTCATGTTTGTGATCTTGAGCAAGTCATTAACTGTATGGTACCAAAGTTTCTAAATCAGCAAAAATGATACATACTAATTTTGCCTGATTCACAAAGGGCCATAAATCTCAATGCTTTCAATACCATAAAAATACTATATAGCCAGGTGTGGTGGACAGGCCCTTAACCTCAGCAACTTGGGAGTCTAAAGCAAGAGAAGTCCAAGTTTGAGGCTAGCCCGGGCAACCAAAATAATAAAAATGGGTTGAGGATACAGCGCTAATCATTTTTTGCCTAAAATCAGAAAGCCCTGGGTTCAGTTCCCAGTGCCAGAAATAAAACAGCTATACAAGTAACAATTTTCAAATAAAACAAACATAACACAAAAACTTCAAAAAGCATTTAAGAAACACTGAACTCCACCCAACTACATATTCAAAAGTAGAGAACATTTATTTATAGCACTGAATGCTAGTCTGAGGAAACGTCCTAGTATTACATTTATAATATTTATACACTGTTATGGTAATACTGAAAGTTTTTTCTCCAAGTTTAATAACTACAAGAAATACAAGAATTTGGTTGGCGATATAGCTCAGCAGCACGTGCCAGGCAAGCACAAGGTCCT
>RJWM01018230.1:0-11103 GCA_004363535.1 Dasyprocta punctata | reverse complement strand
ACCGAATGGACTGTAATATTTCTCCAATCTACCTAATCAGACACTACTGAATGAAATAGGTAAACACAGTAAGTTATCTTGACAACGCTTTTCCCACGTAGTATTTTTAATGAGGTTTTAAACGTCTACATGTCCATCACAGCAATCTGGATAGCCAATACTGTTAAGTAAACAAAAGGATAGAATTTGTTGTGATAGATCCATGATTTCCGCAAATCTTCCGAAGCAACATTAATTTACGTGAAAATGTAGATGAAACAAATACAACTCATGACTGTAACACGATCATCCAAGAATTTTCCTACTGAGCAAAAAGAACCGTTTTTTACTTTACAAGGACAAGATTTTCAGTCCTTCAGGATCAAATTAACTTTCTTCAGTATCAAAACGAGTTTGAGTTTTTCTATTATGCCTTCACTGACTTATGAAAAACAAAGAAAATCATCCAGTAAGCGTTTCACAGGAATTCAAGATGCGACATTAAATTCAGAAAGATTTTCCAATTTCTGAAAGCTGTCCTAAAAAACCTTAACATTCTACCTTCCAAAGCATGCATTCATTTAAAAATGGAAGTCTACGGCGAACGTAGCTGCAATGCTACCCCACTACGTGACGTGAAATGTGGCACACACACCCTTCCTCTTCCCTTGGCAGACCTCGTCTGTGCCGCCAAGTCCCCGAGAGCCGGCCCGGGACGGTGGGAGGGAGCGACAAAAGCGGGGAGAGGAGGAGCGCGGCCAGTGGCCCGGAAAGGCGGCCTCCCTGTCTCTCCAAACGATAAAAGCGGAGGGAATGGCCTCGGGCGCGGAAATGTCTCTGCAGGCTATAAAGGGCCGCGGACAGCGGCGGCCAACGCCGCCTGAGGCCTGAGTCGCCCTTCGGCCCTGTACGCCCCTTCCCAGGAGGAGGTCGCCGTGACTCGGCCCTCTGGGGCCCAGGTTGCTCCCGCCGCCCACCCGCACCTACCTCTGCAGACCCCGGCCGCGCGGGCGCCGCCAGTCACCCAGGCCGAGGCCGCACTGCCAGCCGCTGGCCCCGCCGCGCTCCTTCCGTCGTACCCCGTCGCTCCCCTTTATTTGCGGGTCTCGCTGCCACAAAATGGCGCTGAGGGAAGAAACCGGCCCTGCCGACCGGCCCTGCCCCGCCCCACCCCGCCGCCCGGCTCCCTACGCCCCGCCCCGCAGCCCGCCCGCGCCGCCACCCGCCATGATCTGCAGCCCGCTCACCGAGGAGTCCCCTCCAGGGCGTGGCCGCAGTCACTCTTACCCGAGGCTAGGCCCCGCTGGGGGCGTAAGGCGAGGGAGCCGGCGGCTGCTTCAGCCTGGTCGGGGCTTCCAGACGCAAGGGAACAGCTGCAGCCCGCAGGCGCGCCCCTACCCAGTCCTGGAGTCCGTCGCGCGCCCCGCGGCCGCCGGGGCTCACCACGCTCGCTGGGGGCGGGGAGGGAAGAGGCCGAAGAGAGGGATGGGCTGCAGAGGTCGGAGGTCAGCCGCAAGGCATCACGGGACGGCGGCCCCCGGTGGACGCGCTCGCCAGGGCCACCTGCGGCTGCGGCGCGGCTTCAGGCGGAGGGATCTGGGGGAAGGAGGCGCGTGATAGGTCACGTTGTGGTGCAACAACATTCGTGATGCTTCCGCGCGCTGGCGGCCAGGTGCAATCTCTGAACCCTACTGGTGGGCGAGAAGTGTACCGTATGTGCAGCGCTGCTTCATCTTGTGAGTTTTGAATCTCCTAAAGACCGCTGACTTAGCTTGCTTCCGCTTCGGCGAGAGGTCCCTGGGCCGCTAGTTCCTTCTTGATGTCTGTTCAGGCGAAGGCGAGGCGCTATTGTTCTCTGGTGGAGAGGTGGTTCCTGTGTCGGCGGCCCTGGGGACGCTTCTCTAACTCGAGAACGAGAGGGGAGGAGAGACCCTGGAGGCTTTAATGAGCCCATTGAGACAAGCTGCCTAGTTGAATATACTCCCTTAAACAAGACTTGGTACTGTCTGGACTACTGAGCAATAACGGTGTTAAGCTGTAAATCAGCAACAGGCCCTTTATACTTTATGCAGGGGCCAGGCAGTTCTTTCCATAGGTAGATCTACTTAGCTGACTTTAGCAGAACTGTGTATTCCCAAGAAGGTGTCCTGGCATGCAGTGAGTTACAAGGACAAAATTACACTATACTCCAGATGGTCAAAGGAGTCGTGGAATAGTGCCCCAGTCCCCAGTCTGGAGAAATTACTTTCAATTTCCATCACAGGAACTGTAGAAGACTAAAAAGACAAAGATCCGAAAGGGAAAAACAGAGAAGAACATAAACTGATGATTCTCAGAAGAAGGGGAGGGGGTGCAGTGTCTTTAAACATGAAAGGTGCTCAGCAGAAAAAGGAAAACTGCCGGACCTGATAGCACATGCCTGTAATCCCAGCAGTGGGAAGGCTGAGACAGGATGGTCACTGGGAGGTCAAGGCCAGCCCGAACTACACAGTGAAACCCTGTATCAAAACAAAAAAAGAAACACAAAAACAAAGCAGCCATAAAAGATGCTCACTTTTATTTGTAATGAAAGTACACATTGTAATCATGTTTACGGGTGAGAATGTGAGAATGATTCTAGCCCTATGGAGTACCAGAATTACATATGCATTCACCTTTGCACTTTGTAACTTTTTTTTTTTTTTTTTTTTTTTTTTTTTTGCGGCACCCGGGATTAAACTCACAACCTCGCACCTGCCACTGCAGGCGCTTAAGCCACTGAGCCAAACTCCCAGCCCTGGTTTTTTGAGGCAGGGTCACACTATGTAGCTCAGGCCAGCCTTGCGCTCGCGTTGTAGCCCAAGCCGGCCTCGAACTCACAATGCTACTCCTACCTCAGCCTCCTGAGTGCTGGGATTAAAGGCGTGCGCCACCACGCCCAGCTAAAAAACAACTTTTTTAAAAAAATTGATATACTGGGGGTTTAACCTAGGGCCTTTGTACTGAGCTACATGTCTGCCCCCCACTTTTTCCATTGTGAAACAAGGTCTTGCTAATTGCCCTTTCTGAGTTCGAACTTGCATTCTTCCTAGTGTTAGCCTCCCAGAGTGCTGGGATAACAAGTGTGTGGTACTATACCTGGTTTGCAACTCAATTTCTACCTTTAATCTTATTCTGAAGCTATATGGCAATAATATAAACACAAAGCTATTCACTGTACTCTATATGCCATAGCATTGTACTGTTACATGCCATTGCATTCATTATACTATTATATGTCATAGCAAAGACTTGAAAATAACTCAAGTATCCATAAATAGGGAATTGTATGTGTATGGTAATTCCATATAATGGAATACTGTGTTTTATGGCTTGTGTCTAGATATGGCTTGTGTCTAGATGTCCCTACAAACCCTCATAGATAGAGCTTTTGGTAGGTGGCTGGATCTAGGGTGTGTGATGCTGAGGTTAAGGATGTGTGCTCACTAAATTAGTTCACTGATTCAGTTGGCATAGTTCTGGGTGTGAATAATGGGAAGGCCCAAACTGGGTATGAGTGCTACCTGCCTTAAGGACATGTAGCCTGGATAGAATATAAGAGACAGGAAGAGCCCTGCTGGCTGGGTGAGGTGGAACACACCTGTAATCCCTGCACTTGGGAGGCTGAGGCAAGACGATCACTATGAGTTTGAAGCTAGCCTGGGCTACATAGTTCAAGGCCAGCATGAACTACATAGTGAGACCCTGTCTCAAAAAGACAAAAACAAAAACAAACAAGCAAACAAAAAAAGCAGTAACAAAACAGGGCTGCTGTTCTTGCTTGCTGTGTGCTTCTAGCGGCTTTGCTATTTCGCTGCTGGTAGCCTTGCTGCCTTTCGTCTGCCTTTCTCCTCAGCAGTGCCCCTGTACCTTGTCACCCTGCCTTGGAGCCAGCTGATTATGGACTGAAACCTCTTTAAACTGAAATAAAATTGCTCCTTTAATTTTGAGTATCAGGTTTTTAAAAATGTTTTTAATTTTTTTTATTTTAAAAACACAAAAGGATGAAGACACAGAATTTCAAAAAGGAAATTAACACTAGTTAATATATTGCATAATGTTATCTTGAAAGTAGTTCAGATTACAAGATTTAGGCTTGAAAAAACGATCAATCAGACATTGAAAACAAACTATTCTCTTTGATGAGCAGAGATTAGTAATATAGTTATCTATCTTGTATATATTTACATACACATACATATATATGTGTACATATGTATATATGTAATCTTTTCCCTTCTTTCTTTACTCTTTTCCCCAACCCAGTTGTTCTTTACTTTTGAGCACTTTCTTTCCCTTTTGTTTTCACAGTACCTATTGTATATTTTGAATCTTATTTACTCTTTTCTTTTTCTTTTTTCTTTTTTTTGGACTTCTCAAGACAGTCTTGCTATGCAGTTCAGGTTGGCCTTGAGCTCACTTTGTAGCCCAGGCTGGTCTTTAACTTGCAACCATCTTCCTGCCTCAGCCTCCTGAGTGCTGGGATTACAGGCATGTGACACTACACTCAGCTTTCTTTCTTCCTTTTTTTTTTACACCTGGGTGACAATATGATATTTACACATGCAAGTCTGATTTATTTCACTTATGAGTATGGTCTCTAGTTGCATCCATTTACCTATAAAAGCATCGAGTTTATCCTTTGTAGCTGAGTAATACTCCATTGTATAAAAATACCACTACAAAGACAGTCAACCACCTTATCTTTGACAAAGGGGCCAAACATGTTCATTGGAAGAAAGATAACCTCTTTAATTAATGATACTGGAAAAATTGGCTTTCCACATGCTGAAGACTAAAACTAGACCCATGTGTATTACCATGCACTAAAGTAAAGTAAAAGTAGATCAAAGATCTAAATATTAAAACAAACACTAAATGTACTGGAAGACAAGGTAGGTACAAATCTTGAAGACATATTGATAGGCAGAGTTCATGAAGAAAACCGAACTGCACAGGAAGTACTTCAAAGAATCAACAACTGGGATCTCATCTCATTAAAAAGTTTTTGCACATCAAAAGAAATCACCAATAGAGTGAAAAGAAAGCGCACAGCGGGAAAAATTTATCTAACTGTACCTCAAACAAAGGACTTCTATCTAGAACATATGAAGAATTGAAAAACGTTAGGCTTCTCAAATTTAAAGACCCAATCCAAAAATGGGCGTCTGAGATGAACACACACTTCTCAGATGAAGAAATACAAATGGAAAATAAATATATGAAGAAATGTTCAACGTGACTAGTCATTCGAGAGATGCAAATTAAAACAACACTGAGATTCCATCTCTAGAAAGAATGGCTGTCTTCGAGAAATCAAACAATAACAAATGTCAGCTGGGCTGTGGGGAAAAAGAAACTCTTCTCCACTGTTGGTGGGAGTGTTGAGTGTCAGGTTTTTTTCTCAGCAGTGAACCAAGTAAGACACTGTGGAACCATAAAAAAGAATAGTTGTGTTTTTTGGAATGAGTCCTAGGTTATTTTGAGTACAGAAAGCAAGGCACAGAAATACTTATTGGGAAGAGAAGGGTTTGGAAGGATATCCAAAAAATGATAAAAATAGTTACTTACATACAGTGGGGAGAGGGGAGATGAAGGTAGAAGTAAGATTTCTCTGAGGTTGAACTGTCAAAGTTTTGTGTAGCCAAAAGGTAAATAGAAAATGAAATTAAGCTTCAAATTGAAGCAAATTGAAACAAGAAAATTTTAAGTCAAATTGTTAACAATTTAGATACATAGAGTAAAGCATTATTCTCTGGTGCTTTTGAATATGCTACTTTGACAATGTACTGGTGGAAGGATATATTCTAGGAATGAAAAACAGTGTATTATAATCTTCAGTTTTACTCAGTTATGTATAATTATAGTAATACCATTTGCCTTATTTATTTATTTATTTGGTACTGGGGATTGAACTCAGGATCTTGTGCTTGCCAGGTAGGCACTTTGCTGCTGAGCTAAATCCCCAGCCCAGTTACTTTTGCTATTGCTGAGACAAAATACCTGACACCCAAAGTTAAAGGGAGAAAGGTTTCATTAACTCACAGTTTGTAGAGGTTTCAGCCCATAATCAACTGACTCCAAGGCAGAGTGCATAGCAGACAGGCATTGCAGAGGAGGAACAGTTCATAGCAGGTAGAAGGTAGCAAATCAAGTTAGAGACAAGACTTTTTCTGTCTTTTATATTGTATCCAGGCTATCGGGATTAGGGTAGGTGCCAAACCAATCAGTGGATTGATTTAGTAGTCACCCACCCTTAATCTCAGCACCCTTAATCTTAACATTGCACCATGAATCAATCACACACTCCAGATTCAGCCACCTCTGGAATAGTACCACCTGTGACTGCATGAGGCTCGGGGGGAACTTGAACAGCAGCCATAACATCATTGGGGTGGTTTTGGAACTGTGCATATTGTAGGACCTTAGAGGTATTTTAATGCTGCTATGTATAAAGACTCTCAGTGAAGAGAAAATGAGATACAAATACAAAGCCAAAGAAGCTGAGAAAAAAGGCCAGTAATATTAAGTTTGAATTTATATTATCAATTTTGACACATTGGAAGAACAAATTTCCTAGGTTCATGTACCCTTATAAGTAAAGATGACTAATTGTCCCTAGTGGCTTGGAGCCAAGGGCATTTTCTAGGGTGAAAGCTCTCAGTAAAACTGGGATGGTTGGTCACCCTGCAGTAAAAATGAGCACCCCTAGCACCCAAATCTTGGATTCTGGATTCCATTTTCCAATAAGAAGACCCAGAACTCCTTGGATTATTGGATGTTTCCAGTTCTGAAGAGGTTAAGTCTGACATTTTCTTCTTCCCAATTTCCGAATAAGTGCTTGAGCTAATGAGGCCATGTCAACAGGATTTAGGAGAAAAGACAAAACTAATGCATAGTGATAGATTTCAGATCAGTAGCTGAGTTGGAGGAGGAATCAATAGGAAAGAAAAAGGAACAGGAAAATTGGGGAATGGTAATGGAAATGTTCTGTTTATGGTTTCCAAGTAAATGTACTTCTATGTGATGGTTACCCAAGTATACACATTCCTAGAACTCCCACTACAATAAATGCATTTCATTGCATGTAAATTGTACCTCAAAAAAGTGTGAAATAAATCACTATAAACTAAATGAGAAAAACAGAGTTTATTTGAGAGCTTGCTGTAGCAAGAGAGAGGGCTGTTGCCACTTGTGTAGACAAAGACCCAAAGGTAGGCAGATGAGGGAGAAGGCTTCACAGTGGAAAAGAATGCCTCAGCTGTGCTTTGGCTAGAGACTGGTGGCACTGGAAACCAGAGTCAGATGATGAAGGAAGCAGGGTGTCCTCTGTGCTGGGTTAGAGGAGCATATTTGCCTTTCTCTGGCCCTAAGTTGGAAGTGAGAACAAAATGAGGGGAACTATCAGTGTTTAATCAAGTCCTGTCTACTTCGAAATGATTGTTATAGACGTTATTAACTGCCTGGATTATTACTAGAACTTGCAGTCTGACTCCCTGTGAATCTGACTTTATGGCATGTTGACTCCCTGGGTTGGTTATTGTTGAGGCATCTTTAGTTTCCTGGGCTGGTTGTTATAGGTTATGGATTAGAATTCTACTTTTGTGCAATATATAATCTGGCTATTGTCCACTAGTGTATTTAGTCACTCTAAAGTAAACCTTAAAGTCATAGGATCCAGTTTGAGGGACTTCCCACAGGCCCAGATTTGGGACAATTTTATCATCAAAAGGAAAATGACTACAATCAATTGCAAATACTCAGCAAATTAAAATCTGTGATTCTCTATTTGAAAGTGGGGTGACTATTTTCTCATCACTGAAAGTAACTGATATACAAATATATCGTTCAAAAATTAGTTATTATAGTGTGGATAGTATTTACCTTAACTTTTTAACAAAAGAACTAAGGTTCACCCTTAGTTGATGAGGGAAGACGTCTACAAAACAGAGTGCCAGCTAATGATAGAATTAGGAAATAACCATTATCCAAACCCCAGTGAAATATTTAAATCAGACAAGGATTACTAGTGGATTTTAAAACTTTTACATGAGGTAGGACGTGGTGGAATAAACCTGTAATCCCAGCACTCAGGAGGTGGAGGCCAAAGGATTGCTGTAAGTTGAAGGCCAGCCTAAACTACAAAGTGAGTTCAAGGCCAGCATGAACTGCATAGTGAGACCCTGTCTCAAAAAGATGAGAAAAAAAAAAGAAAGAAAAAGAAAAAATTTTTATATGAAGCTAGGTGTGGTGAAACATCCTTTTAAGCCCAGCTACTCTGGAAGCTGAGGCAGGAGAGTGTGAGTTTGAGGCCAACCTGGGCAATGTAACCTCACACACACAAAAAAAAGTCTGAAGACATAGGTCAGTACTCCTTGAGTTCAATCTCTATATATGGACACCTTTACTTGCAAAATAAAACTGCTGGGAAATGAAATATTCCTGCAGGACTATGTATGCTCTTCACCTAATTGTAGAGAACCCATCTTTATAGTGGTGCTATGTGGTGGTCGCCCCCTGGTGGTCACCAGCTGAAATAAATCATCAAAGTTAGAATTGATACCATGGTAGGACAATCTTCAGCTTACAGAAAATAGAGAAAGTTTGGCAGTGCAAATCTAACCACTAGAAAAATTATTCCAAAAATTTTCTGAGCCTTTAAATAAGTACTTACTGAACAGCTGGCCTGCCATTTCGAATAAGTATCAAAGTATAAAGAAAGTTATTTGCATATTACTGTATTAAATGGAAAGTATGATTGAGTTAGATTTATTTAAATAAATTGGTCACTTTCCCCCCATCAGCCTAGTACTTAGCCTTTAACTCATTTACTTATTTTTAGCCATATCTTTAAATTCCTACTACTTTAATTTAGGAATCACCTAATAAAATATTAAGTAAGGAGACACCTAGTCCATCCAGGCTGCTATTACAGAGTACCATATACTGGGTAGCTTATAAACAACAAAAACTTATTTCTCTCTGGTCTGGAGGCTGGAAGTCTGAGATTGGGTTTCCAGCAGTGTCTGGTTCTGTTGAGGGCACTCCCCATTGCATAGTGCTGACTTCTCACACTTTCACTTGACAGGAAGAACACGAGAGAACTCTCTGGGATTCTATTTATAAGGGCAGCAATCTCATTCATGAATGCTACACCCTCATTATCTCAATATCTTCCAAGGGCCCTGCTTCTAATACCATCACATTGGGAGTTAGGATTTCCACATATGAATTTGAGGAGATATAATCTATTGTAAGACAGAGGAAAAAATAAAAAACAAAGGAAAGTCTCACTTTTGGTATTGGCACTCAAGGGATATTGGAGATGGTACAGAACTGGTGGTGGAAAAAACTGATAAGAGATTTAAGATGCTTTCATGAACTCAGAGCTGTTGTGACCATGACCATATGATAATATTGCACAAGGTGGTATCTTTGTTAGGTTCATCCTTTTAATCTGGAATGTCCTTTCTGTTTTTCCTAACTGTGAAACATAGCCTATCCCTCATTATCAGTTGCCTTGAGACATTATTTTAGTCAGACACAAAAAGACAAATATTGTATGTTGTTACTCAATGTGGAAGCTATAAAAGTCGATGTAATAGAAATAGAAAGTAGCTCAGTGCTACACACCTGTAACCCCAGCTACTTGGGAGGCTGAGGCAGGAGAATCAAAACTTCAAGGCCAGTCTGGACAACTGACTCAGCAAGACCCCATCTCAGAAACCAAAACAAACCAAAACAAAACCAAAACCATAATAAAAAGGCTGGGAATGTAGCTCATTGCAAAAGCCCTGGGTTCAAGTCCCAATCCAGTCCACACTCACACGTACACACACACACACACACACACACACACACGCACACACACACACACACTGGTTGGGGAGAGAGGGACAGAGAGAATGAATAGTGGTCACTACAGCAAAGAAAGGGGAGTGGGAGAGGAAAAAAGAAGACAGATCACAGGTATCAAGATACAGCTAGGAAGAATACAAGGAATAATCAAATAGTATGATGACTGTTCAAATTTACACAGAAAAATAACACATTGCCATCAATTCACTTCAAATTACTCCCTCTCACTTACAATGCACTTATCCTATCATTCTTTCCATTCTGAAGCAGTTTTAGAAGTTCTCTTTTTTCAATGTCTTTACAAGGTATGATAAAGATACAGTGAACACTGTTGCCAGTTGCCAACCAATAGAAATACAGACTTACAGAAGTATTACAGTGTGTCGTCATCCACTTTATTAACCAGATCTGGCACTGTGCAACTTCTGGCTTATCCCCAAAGTAAAAATGACCTGAGAGGTGTATATGTTGAATTGATTCAGGGTACTGAGGCAGCCATGAGAGCAAAATTAAAACTGCTCATGAAAGAGGACATCCAGAATTGCTTCAGAAAGGGGCAAGAATGACAGTTTAGCCAAGGATTTAGCTCAGTGGCAGAAGTGCCTGCCTGGCAGGTGTGAGGTTGTGAGTTTGATCCCCAGTACCATAAAAAAAAGATGGTTTAAGTGTGTTTGAAGCTGGGAAAGGAGGGAGTAGTATTTTGAAGATTAATGGCAATGTGTCTTTTTAAAAATTTAAATATTTACTGTATATTTTGATCCTACCTTGTATGTTTTACATCACAGTTGGGTGTTACAGTGTGGTCGGTCCTGTGTCCCCCCAAAACCTCATGTGATTGTGGCATGGACACAGCAGAGTCTGGCATTTGTGATTGGTTTGTTGTCTGGTGCTGGGATTGGTGATGTGAGTGCTGCACCTACCCAGGGGTGGAGCCAACATACAGTGTAAGGGTGAGAGGAAGCAACTCTTTCTCGATGGTTTGCCTTGCTGCTTGGCAGCTGCCATGAATGGCTGCCCTGCCACACCACCCTGCCTTGGATCCAACTAAGTATGGACCGAAACTCCTGAGAACTGTAAGAAATAAACCTTTCCTCCCCTAATTTTGGGTGTCAGGTATTCTGTCTTGGCACCAAGTGAAAAGTAACTAAGACAGAATTTGGTACCAAAGGAATGGGGTCATTGCTGTGACTAAACCTGACCATGTGGTTTGAGAGCCTTTGGAAATGGCTTGTGGGAAGGGTTTGGAAA
>RJWM01018229.1:0-41301 GCA_004363535.1 Dasyprocta punctata | reverse complement strand
TATACAGCCAGGTTAATTGAGCTCCAGATGGTTAAACCTGGCATTAATTTTGAGCTGAAACTTCATAGAATTAATAACAAAAACATTGTTAATACATAAGTCAGCTGTATAAGAGTATTACTGCTTACAGGTTATGAGAAAGCGTTGGTGCTTTCCTTATTTTGTCAAAGGTGATTAATGATATGGAAAACTTGTCCTTAAATGTAAAAGTTGTTAAAGTACAAGGGAATTTTATAATATATCCAGGCAATTAGAAGCCTGCAGATTTGTAGCTTTTAAAATCAGGGCCACAAAGGTTACTCCCTGAGGTTCATTGAAGGAGGATTAACTAACTGTGTCTTAAAACTCTCTGAAGAAACTGACTAGACTTCACAAGCGTTGCTGTTTGAAATGAGAAATATTCTTGAACATTCATAGACATCTGTGAGTATGATCAAGGGCAAGACAGAAAGATGGCTCGCAGTGGTGGCTGTGGTCATTTGTTTGGTCTGAGATCTTGCCCAACGGAAAGAGGAATTGACAGAGAAACTCCATCTTGTGCCTCGTACAACGAAGCCAACCTAATTGGCAGCAAAACCCTGGCAGTTAAGCAGTCATCCCAGTTTTCTGGAGCTGCTCTGGCTACAGGACATTTGGTTTACAGAATTATTGTTTAAGAAAAATCAAGTCAGTCTTGTAGTTAGAAGATGATTGTAAGACAAGTTATAAGTAACAAGAATATTTCAGAGAAAGGAGTAGATTTGAAGGGATCCAGAAGTGTGAGTGTGAGTGTGTGTGTGTGTGTGTGTGTGTGTGTGTGTGTATTGTGGAGCCAAAAGTTTATCTGTTGATCTGTTGATGACAGTGATAGTGAATCTTTTAGAGTTTTCAGTGATTCAAACAACATGCTGCAGCAGATATGCTATAGATTCACCACCCCCAGTTTATACAGAGCTGTTGAAAATCCACAGAACTAAAAAAAATTATCTTACATACCTAATGGAATGGTTGATTGATTGTGTCAACCTGAGAGGCGTAGAAGTGTAACCAAATTGGCTCAGTGATTCTACACCCTAGGATGTAGAGGACTCACTCTTGGGCAGGTCATTGCCTGGATGGTATAAAAAGGAACTGAGGAAAGATCGATCTGTTTCTGTTCTTTAGAGGAGCTCCAGTCAATGGCTGATCATCATAGACCGATCTTGCAATTTCTTACACATTTGTACATCTTTTGTTATATCTGTTTTTCTAGTAAAATACTGACTGCTAAACCTACATAACAACAACTTGCTCTTTCCCCTCCATTTACTATGCACACCCATCCTAATGTTTCACTTTAACAAAACCATGCAGAGAAAGTATGATTATACTCCTTTACTTAAATAAGCATACTGAAATTCACAGCTATCAGAAATCTTGTTTATGGCCACAGAACAGAGAGAGAGGCAGAATATGGAACTAACTCTGCCATATTCCATACTCTACTCTTCAGTGAAACCTGATATCTTTCTCAAAGAGGAGAAGACAAACTGGCCCTCCTTCACTGTCATGGGCACAGTCTTTCTAAGTTTGGATCTACACACTGAACCTTTGGGATTATCTAAATTCCACCTGTACATGAGCCCTCTCCAAAAGCAAAAGCTGTGAATCCCAAGCTGCAGAGGCAGCTGCAGGAGTAGTTGGAACTGGCACAATGTCCAAGGCCAGGAACAGTCACAGTGAAGCTGGGAAGATGCCTAGAGTTCCTGAACAAATTCTCTGCCCTGTTGCTGCCATCATTATGATTGCAGAGCTGGCCATGTGCATGGAGTGCTGTTCACTTAGTTCTGAGTTAATACAGTGCCATTAACATCTGAACAACACCATATGCTCTACTTTTATGAAAATTCTGCATGTTAGGGTTGAACTTTGCAAGTCTGATTTCTTCCTGTCATTGTCCCATGGACAAGGAGATGCACTTCTGTTTCATGCATGTCACCTAATTAGCAGTTTTCAGCAGCTTTCTTTGGCACATTGACATTACTCAGTCAGTTTTGACTGAAACACTGAATGGAGAGATGGTTACATAGCACTGCTGAAGTTTAAGGCAGTCTTTAGCTGCTCATAATGCTTAAGGTCATGACTTTAAATTATAGTGGTCCAAACAACTTCACTGAGGCTCTAGTGGTGTGAATAAAAGAACATACAATTCAGAATAAAACCTAGAGTCATTGTTCCAGACTACTTGTGGCTGTACGGGCAGACATGAGTCATTTTATTTCTCTCTGTCTGGGTACAGGAAGATTGAGTACTAATGAAGTAGTTCTATTTTGCAAGTCCTGCACCTAATGATTGAGAATTAATGTTGTGATTTTTTCTTAACACAAAATATAAATAAAATAAATGCAATGCTATATGTATGAAATTGTTTCACTTCATTATTATGAACTACGCTAAAGCTCAGGCAAAACCTTTATCAGCTTATTCATACATTAATTATGGCAGCAAGGTAGATGTGAAATTATTGAAAATGCAATAGGACGGATGGAAAAACAAGTGTTAGTCATTGACTTTAGCCTATTGTACATTCCTCTGTTCATTGCTCTGTTTCATTTTTCACTTGTCACATCTGGCACCTGTGATTTCCAGTATCTGTGTTTGACTTTTGCTGCTTTGGCTTTTTGTACTCTACCTATCTGACCTTCCCGATGCTGCCTAACCCAGCTTCCTGCCTGCTCAGTTTCAGCTTTGCTGCAAGCTCAGCTAAGACATATCCTGCTGCCAGCCTTGACTTTGTAGGAATTACAGCTAGCAGGCTAAGCTCATCCTCTGTATTTCACACTGACCCTTGGTCTTCCTATTACAAGAGGGAGAAAAATGGTATTTTTGATTTTTGCCGAGTGAGTGAAGATTGGGATTGAGGGTGTGAAAGTTCAACAGTTCTGTCCTTAGCATCAGTCGAGATTTCCAATCTTTTCCATTTCCACTTGTCTTTTTATTTTCTTTAGATGCTGCATTCCTAGGTGAATAATTCAGGTTTTAGTTGAATATTTATGCTAGGTGATCTGAGGTGTTTTCTATACAATACATTGATTTACAATCTTTTAGAAAAAAAAAGAATAAAGGACAAAAATTCCACTAATCTAAATGGAGAAAAGAGAAGGAAAAGGAAACCTAGAAAACTGAGGTTATGTGGAGTTACAACAATCAAATTTAGCATTATACCTCATTTTTCTAGCTTCTAAAGAACATGAGAAATATAATGGGTCATAAAATCCTCACTCTTTATTAGCAAGAGACAGGCAATTCATAAATGAGAAATCGGTCATACTTTGGTATGGACTTGGAGAGAAGAAAAACAGCTTGTAGGTCTTCCTACAAGGGATTATGTTCAAAATTAGTGGATATTTTCAAATAATATTGCTCCTTCATTTCAACATAAAATGTTTCTTTATTCTATTTATGACTATGTCTTACGTTGAAACTACATAAAATATTGCAGAATACATTTCATTTTTATTCTATAAAGGTAATTCTATACATACCAGAGAGACAGGGAATTCACTGGTAGCAAACAATGTCTAGGCTGAGAGTTCCTCACAAGAGGGAGCCTTTTCCAAGATCCCATACCAAATCTGTATTTAAACTTGTTTTGTTTTCTTTCTTTGTTTTATTTCATACAGGGCTTCCCTAAATACTTCAGGTGTCCAAACTGGACTCACACTTGAGATCTTCCTGCTTCATGCTCCCAGAGTGCTGAGATTACAGACAAATTCCATCACCTCCAGTTCCTTCTGCTTTGTTTTGATATTTTCCTTATAAAAGATTACCTTGACTGAATAAATTTGTTTTCTTCCAAATATGGAATTACTCTCAATCAAACCTCATGCCATCTAGGTAACCTTTCCAAACTAAGGTTGTTTGTAGGATTTTGAAGTGCTTACTAAAGAAACTGAATTGACTAGCCTTTTGAAATATTAGTTGTATTCTCTGATCTGTTAACATTGCCTGTACAAAAATCAAATCATAACTGAGGTCTTATACTGATACCCCAAGGAAACATATTTTGGCTAATTGGATGGATCTGTCACTAATGTTAAGTGAATCTGAACTAAAATACAGGACATTGATCTCTACTGTTAAGGAAATAGTCCAAGAAAAAACAAGTCTGCAATATGAATAATGTCAGAACCACTAGAGTGGTAGCATGCACAAGGAGTGGTGAGAGAAGTAAGGATAAAAGTGTGCTTGAGGATGTATAGGGCAGAGTAAAGACCATTTGCAAAATGATAATTGTGGATATGTGGCAATTTACATTTTCAAAACCTGTAGATTTTATACTGCCACCAGTGACATCTAATGTACACTAAGGTCTTGTAAGACTAATGATGTGTTAATGCAGGGCCATCAGTTGTAACAAGTAGACCACTATGGTTGGAGACTTTGATAATGGTAGGCAGTATATTGGATATCTCTTTCAGTCTTCATTTTGCTATGAACCTTAAAGCATTCTTAAAAAGTAAAGTCTCTAATAAAACAACAACAAAAAAGTATGCTTAACTTCCCTGGAAGAGTTAGAGAAAGATTTATACAAGAATAGAATTAATAAGGGTAACATTTTGTTATAAAATTGATCATTCAGATCACTTAGTTACGCTAGGTACATTTATTACAAGAGTTAAAAAAGAAATAGGGACTAAAAAAGGGAAGGAATTTAGATATACATGGATGTTTAAAAGATCAAGTCCTCTAAGACAATATATTTAGGAAATAAGGAAGTAAGATCAGGATGGAGTAACCAACTGAGTCATATGAAAGGATCCTAAGTGGTCCTTCAATCCTCCACACAGCTATCTCACTCATGAACTATGAGCATCATTCCAACTAGTTATTTTAAAGTAAATAAAGCTCTTACCAAGTTCTTTTTTTTTTTTTCTGTGCAAAATATCCAATTTGTATTGCAGCTTCAGAAATACAAATGTGTAGAGTTAGGGCATTCATTGACTCTTTCCATATTGCTTCAAAGCCCTTCCTCACTGCCAGTAAATCTGGAGTTCAGATGCATTCTTGGTACCCACGTGCTCACCTCTTGCATCTCATGGAGGGTATTCGGCAGCATCCATCAGGGATACCACTCTTCCAGCAAGACAAGGAAACTGATACTTCTACGGGCACCAGGACAGCTGAAACAGTAACAGAAAAAAAAACAAAAGTCATCTTTCTCTGCACCTGATCCACGGTATGTTGGAATACTTTCTTGAATCTGAAGTACCAATCCCTTGAAAATCCAGGCTCAGAAATAGCTCTACTTTTGTCACTATATCATGACTGCTCCAAAATTACTGAGTGCTGCCTTTCCTGGCTCTAATGCCAAGACCTGTTGTCATCACCACAACCTATACAAGAAAGCATTGTCATTGGTGGCAACTTCTGCATCTGTCAGGTACAAATATGGCAGAATCACCAATAACGTGCCATGATTGGACAAAATCCTAATCTTGTTCTCCTTGGCATTAATGAGAACAGTTGTCCTACCACTATAGTTTTTCAAGGAGCAAAGGTAGCACCTGATTCAGGGTTATGCATGCTTAAGTGTGGTTTATTCTGTAATTTTCTTTAATATATTTCCTTATTTTTATATATTTTTCCTTATTTTCTCATGCAGTCTGTTTCCTTGGACACTCACATAGCTGCTAAAGCAGAGGATCTAGTCTCTTCCACTTGGTCAAGGCAGGACTTTTCAAGCATCATTCTTCATTAAATACATAAATGAGTATACAGTCTAGACTGCTGGCTCCAACTCTTCAAATGCATGTTGCATTATTTACCTCACAAGCATGCATTTTTATCTTTCCTTCCATATGGATCTTGGCTAGAAAAACCAGAGTCCATTCAGATAGGAATTTTGATAAATCAAATGTAAGTTTGTATTCTTTCATTTGATTTCCTCTCCTTCTCACCAATTTTTACTCTTTCCACATCGATAATTTAGCTCTCTGAATAAAAATTGCAACCTTTTCACCTAGCTGAGAGACAGTGGTTCATCCATTAGTTCACATTTGAGGAAGACATAGACATAAACCTTATGAAGTTTATGGTCTTATGGGGAAAACAAAATATGAATAAATATTTATAAAGTAAAATGATGGACAGTTGGCTAGGTTTTCCCCATTCTGTGAGTTCTCTTTTCACTCTGTTGGTGATTTCTTTTGATGCACAAAAACTTTTTAATAAGATGAGACCTCAGTTGTTGATTCTTTGAATTACTTCCTGTGCAGTTTGCGCTTTGTTCACGAATTCTTTGCCTATCCCTATGTCTTCAAAATTCTATTTACTTTGTTTTCCAGTAGATTTAGTGTTTCTGTTTTGATATTTAGATCTTTGAGCCATTTTTACTTTAGCCAACTGTCTCGCAGACAAAGGACTTATATCTAGAACATTAAACAATTGAAAAAAATCAACCTTCTCCCCCAAATTCAAGACCCAATCTAAAAGTGGGCATCTCAGATGAAGAAATACAAATGTCAAAAAAAATATGAAGAAATGTTCAACATCACTGGTCACTCAAGAAATGCAAATTAAAACAACACTGAGATTTCATCTCACTTCAGAAAGAAGGTCTCTCATCAAGAAATGAAACAGTAACAAATGCTGGTGGGACTGTGGGGAAAAAGAAATATTTCTGCACTGTTGGAGGAAGTGTAGACTGGTAAAATCACTGTGGACAGCAGTGTAGAGATTCCTTAAAAACTACAATTGGAGGTCCCATCCAATCCCTTATTCCTTTTCTGAGTATTTTCCCAGAAAAATTGAAAACATCGTGTTCCACCCATATGTGAGCACCCATGTTTATGACAGCATAATTTGTAATAGCTAAATCTTGCAATGCCCATAAACTGAGGAATGGGTAAAAAAGATGTGGTATTTTTATACAGTGGAGTATTACTCAGCAATAAAGAAGGAAAACTTGGGACATATAGGTAAATGGATGAAGTTTGAGACCATACTGGTAAGTGAAATAAATCCAAATCTCATGTGTAAATGTCATATTGTCTCACTAGTGTAAAAGCCTGAAAGAGTAAATCTGGAATAGGGGAAAGGAAAAAAGAATGAAGGGAGAAGATTACATGCATATAAATATATACATATTTACATATATATTAGATCCATATATCTATATATTATATTCATATATCCATATATCCATATATATACAAGATAAATAACAATGCTACTAATCTGTTAGTTCATTAAAAACAGTTTGTACTTTCATTTTTCAATTGATCACCTTTTCATGCCTATATTTTGTAATCTGAACAACTTTCAAGCTAACAATACTCAATATATAAACCAGTGAATTATAACAAAACAATATTTTCAAGACATGGAAATGACACCTAACACAAATATTACAAAACTCAAGACTTATCTGATTTACTTTTATCTGTCTGGGATTAATCTAAATACATTGTGCAGAAAAAAAAAATGTGTTATTTCATTATGTAGATCAAGAAGTCCACAGAACAGTTCTGGAAATACTTTTCCTTTCCCCTACATTTGCAGGTATTTTCAACACTAAAATTATCCCACCTCCACAAAAATGAAAGCTATCACAAGTCTTCTTCCTCTGCAACTTTTGTTCGGAAGTTGCCCAGACCCAAATGATATCAGTTTCTGTATTTTTCTTCACAAGGAAAAACAAATACTATACAGCTCAATATGAACTTCCTCAGAAAAAGAATAAAATTATCTGAGTCTGGGGTCTAGTTGTTTTTGTGCTTTTCTATAAATGAATAGATAAAAGGTTGAGGGAACCCAAGTTTCACATCCTTCCCATAACACTCTCCTGTGTTCACTAATTGAATTGCATGTTCCGTAAACCAAGAAAACAATGTTTGGTGTGTATCTCTGCTCTTTGAATTGTGAGAATGAAGTGAGATGTTTATAAATGAGAATAAATGCTAAAATCTGTAAGATTTGGGGAGGGCTTTTTATTGTTTTGTTTGTGGATACAAAGGTTAACTTTGAACCTTCCCAATATACTTAATAAATGGTACATATTACTATGGTTAAATATTTTTCTAAAACAATGTATCAAACTGTATCAAATTAAACTCATGTAGAAGAAGAGAAAGGGGAAGAGAGAGGTAAATAAGAAAACTCATTATTCTCAGTTTATGGCATAAAAATATTAGTGAATTTGTCAATATCACCAAACAACCACTGGAGTTACACCTGTTTGAGGCAAGTCATTCCTATTTCCATAGCCTACTCTCTTAACAATCACCAACATAGTGGTTACTCTACAGATACTATTACAAGCACTTTACAAATATCAAAGTCATTCAATCCTCCTAACAATTTAATGAGATAGATAAAATCATACTCCCCATCTCCACCTTACAGTTAGATGGGGAAAATGCGAACCAGCATATCTCCAGGTATCTGTGGCTCAAGCAGACTGAACTGAGTGGCCAAGATCATACGTACCATGCTATACTATCTCTTCCTTCTATGATGGACATTTTCAATCATAGTTATGTTTAAAATCACCTAACATATATTAAAAATATTTATCTCTGGCCTCAGTTCAGATCAATGAAGCCATAATGGTCTTGGTGTATTTTTGACTTCTTCACTCAATTTCCATGTTGCAGTTCACAATCTCAATGTTCCAGAGACATCAACACAACCAAGGGATGTATGTAGGGGTTGTGCACCCAGATGATCCACAGTTTCAGTTATACTTCTTCTCCTATTAGGGTGGGATTATGAGTAAGTTACCTTGTTTGTTGTGTCTTAGTTTCTTCATGACCAACTGGGAATAACACAATCCTAGTAATAGCGCAACATCATACTAACCTGACATATTTGCTGTGGAGTTAATATTCAACATTCTTCCACTATGTTTGCTAGTACACAGAAAATATTTAAGAGGTACTAGCTTAAAAGAATCTATTGCTTACATGTCAGAAAATTAATAGATTTTGAGGACACTGGGGCTGCAATAATTTGATAGGATATATCCGGTTTATGATAATGGTGCTTCCTGACCTCTATTTTACAGTATTTTGTTCCACAGGATTCACAGTTCTTACAATCATTCCTGGAATGCTTATTTTAGACATTTATGAGCATTACACCTATAAATTGCAATTATAAAAACTTTTAAATTTAAAATTTATTGGTTATCATATGTGTGTGTCAAGCACTAGTTAAGCAACTGGTACACATTATTGAATATTTTCTGTTTGTTTTTTTTTTCCAGTTTTGTGGTAGAGTAAATTGAGACACACAGCTGATTTGTTTTCCAGCACCTGATGTTGATTTTCTCACCTTTCCTGCTCTTTTTCCAACCACTTTGTGATATTTCAGGATTTTCTGAAATAAAAACACCTTATCTTTTTATCTGTAATGCTTCATAAAAAGCAACTGAACATTCAATATAACAAATGATGAGAAATTTTATTTTTTCATCCACGCATCTGCATCTGGGTAGTGCTTTTTCTGAAGTGGCTGGCATTGGCTGAGTTGAGCTCCCAGTGAAAGACTGTATTGTGACAGCTTCATGTGTCTCCCATTTTTCTGGGACTGTGTGTTTCTCAGGGCATGTTTTTTTTTCATGTTCAAGGAGAAAAGGAGGAATAGGTACAAACCTGCAATAATTTATGACTTATTCTCAAATTGACCCATGTCACTTGTACTCACAACTGATCAAACATTGGTGAACAGGGATGGACTTTCTGCCTCTAGCACAAGGTTCTGAAAATCATATCAAAAAGAGCAGAGACATGGGGAGCAGTAATGATCAGGATCAGTGGTATATATTCCCTTCACCTAGTAAGTGGCATATCTAATAATTGAAGCTGAAATCTGTCTTACTACAGAATTGAATCCCTTTAGTGAAATTCTTTCATTGTGAACCTAAGTCCGATAATCTAGAAAGCCTGAAGAAACTGACTAAATTAATTCTCATGGACTTTTCCCCCTCTTCATCTGTGCAAGTAAGAGTTAATAACTGCATTATTTTTAACTAATTTATAGGAATCGTCAAACTTAAGCAATTATCATAGTGGCAATACTCAGGGTAAATTGTCTGCTCATGTTGACTAGAAACCACTCCATTTATATGTACACTTTAACTTAAAGATTAAGGTCCTGGTAAGCTATTCCCCTTATGAAAAACTGTATTTGACTTTCAAAAATGAAGTTTGCATTCTTCGATGAATCGACATAGATAATTGTATTTGCTTCAAATATCATATCAGTGCACATGCATTTCTTTTCCATTTTTACATATACTGTAATATATTTGTAATATGATAGATATTTTTTGCAGGAGAAGAGCAAGCAAGTTTTACTATAAATGAAAAATCATGATAAAACTGTTTTAAAATGGCATGATCAATAGTGTAAATTTTTAGACTTCCTGAGTTAAACAGGGTTATACGTGATACGATTATGAAGGAAACATTGTACCTTAAAACTTGAGTTTACTGTTTACTATTTATTTACATATATAGTATTCTCACAATGTATGGGATGTTGGAGTTTTCCCAAATACTTAGTTGTGAAAGCAGTGAGGACTTTCTAATATATTTAGTTCCTGAGAAGAATCTATATGAATATAAATGGTCCACAGGTGCTTTTCAGTTTCATTTAGAGTCAGGATACTTTTAAAAATTAGTGAACTAAAAAAAGGGGCTACTTCCTGATAAGCAACTCAGTTGTCACAATGAGTCTTTCTGGTTCATGTATTTCAGTATGGCATTAAAAGTCCAAAATATCTAAAACTCTAGAGGATTCCAAATTAGTAAAAACGGTAGAACAAGGATAGTGTTTTTTGATCTCCACAAAAGAACTAATCACTCCAGCAATAAATGTCAAATTCCCCAGACTTTAATTCTTAAAGCAGGTATGTTTGAGGCTTTAGTTTATTAGATAATCTGATAGTTATGTGCGTTTTTATGTGTGACTGACTCATTTAGTTCTTGCTAGAAATGTTGTCTTAAAGAATCTGCAACAAACCTGCTTCTTTACAGATAAATCATGGTTGGTCCATGAATGACTTAGATAAAACTTCCACGTTGGTGTCGGTCTATTATTTTTTTCCTTGATAAGAAAATGAGGAAATCATTTTATTAGAGATCATGACTGCACATGCTGGCTCTTATCTGAAAGCTGGATTGTTCGTTGACTGAATAATACAGAAGGTGTCTGATTTTCTTACAATAGAGTTGGAAAGACGCTGTGGGTGAAATAAAGTTGAAGAATGGTTGAGATAGTTCTTACTTCAGCTTTGCAAATGCTTTTGTGAAAATGAAAAAGGACTCAGAAGCCATGCACTATCACTTTGCGGTAGATCTCACAGTGGAGCGCTTGACTTTATTCTTCAACAGGTGTATCTCTATAGTACTATTACAAAACAGCCATTGAATAATGATAACCATGATGAGAATGAAGCATAGCATGTAAGTTAATATTTTAATTGGGGAATTTTTTAAGTATAGGCACTAGTATACTGAATCCCTAGGTATTTAGTTGTCATCCATTCAAGTTCCATTCACCCATAAAAATGTAAAGTTTTTCTTTCTTTGTGGCTAAGTAGAACAACATATTTCACATTTATTCTTATCTACTTCTGCACTGGGTATTTTAAACAAATTTTAGGCATTATATTATTTCATTAATAATTGTATCTTTATATTTCTCAAAAGTTAGATTTTGTATGACCATTGCCACAATACTTATTGTAGCTAAGAACATGGTACCAATTTCTTAATGCCATTAAATATTCAGTCATTTTGAAAATTTCCCAAATTATTAATCATATAAACATTCTTATTTGAAAATCTATTTGGAAAGGTCCATTTATGATGACTAGTTCAGAAGTCTTGAGTATCTTAATTTATAGAATTATCCTTAAAGTCTTTTTATTCTTTGCAATTAATTTGCTCATTAAATTGAATTTGTCCTACAGCTTCTGACAATCTGAATTCTGTTGATTGCTTCCCTGTGGTGTTCATTTATGGTTTTGTTTGTTCTTTACTGTTCCTGCAAATTGGTAATAAGATCTTGAGGTTTGATCAGATTTGACATGATTTTATTTTCTTTCCTTCGCTTTAAGAATACTTCCAGTAGTAGGAATACGACGTCTAATCATGCTTTGCATGATATAAGCAGCTATTGGTAATCATTATCTTGCTCTATTTTGTTTTCCTGACTGAAATTGATACTTTTCCAATAAAATCCTGCCTTCATCTTCTACTAGCTGAAATAATTCTTTTGGAAAACTCATGGCTTCAGCAGTTTACAAAATACAGCAAATGTTTAAATATTTTTTAAAAACAATATATGTACATAGCAGTAAAATACACATTGCCATTAATTTCCCTAAAATTGCTCCCTTTCATTGTGAATACACTTATCCTAATCACTCTTGCCACTCTGAAGAAGAACTAAAATTTCTTTTTCAGGTCTTCAGTAGTTGCACGGTTATGGCTGCCTTAATATCCTGAGTCAGTTCAAGACATTTAGCTTTCATGGTCATTTTAATTTTGAGAAAGAGCCATACATTACAGGGTACCAGATATGATTAAGGGGATAAGAATACATCGTAATGTCTTTAGGATCCCACCTTTTTTCAATGGATGCCAACTTAGCAGAGGCAGTCACCATATTTTGTGAGGACACCTCCAAAAAACACAATGAAAGAAGACTTTGAGAACTGCTTCAGAAAGTGTCAAGAACAACGATAAGTGTCCAAAGCAAGGGAGAATATTTTGAAGGGTATTAATGAGAATGGGTCTTTTTTTATTTTCAAAAGAAAAGAATACAACAGAATATCAAAACAAGAAAATAGAAGAGTAATAATAATTAATAATTGTCTATTGTTATTTTCAGAGTAGTTACTCAGAGTACAGGATAAAGGCATGGAATATTGTCCAACTAATATTAGCACAAATCTTACTTTTCAAAGAAATAACAGGAACTAGCAGTATAACTATCTTAAATATCTTGCTTATATATATATTTTTTTTCCTTTCCCTTCCTTGTTTTCCCCTTACCCCATTACAGTTTTTCTTTATTTTGAACAGTTTCTTCTCAATTCACAATATGTATTGTACATTTTGGGTCATATTTGCCCATTCTGTTTCTCTCATTAGTGAGACCGTGTGATGTTTACATAAGAGTCTTATTTATTTCACTTAAGAATATCGTCTGGACTTGCATCCATTCACCACAAAAATCTAAAGTTTCTCTTTCTTTATGGCTAAGTAATACACCATTATATATATATATACATAATATATATATATATATATATATATATATATATATATATATATCTTCTTTAGCTATTCCTCAGTTGATGGGCATTTGGGTTGTTTCCAAGATTTAGCTATTACAAATTTTGCTGCTGTAAATATGGGTGCATATATATCACTGTGGTATAATGTTCTTAATTCTTTAGGAAGATACCTAGAAGGGGAATAGCTAAGTTACATAGGTCCTCTAATCCTAGCTTTTTGGAGGAATCTCCATACTGATTTTCACAGTAATTGTACCAGTCTACACTCCCACCAACAGCGGTAAAGCGTTTTCCCCACAGCCCCTCCAGCATTTGTTATTGATTGATTTCTTGATAATAGCCATTCTTTCTGGGGTGTGATGGAATCTCAGTGTTGTTTTAATTTGCATCTCTTGGATGACAAATGATGTTGAACTTTTTTTCAAATATTTTTTGTCATTTGTATGTCTTCATCTGAGAAGTGTGTATCACTTGCTGATGACATAATACTCTGCATAAAAGACCCCAAAACCTCCACCAAAAGACTTCTAGATTTAATAACCAAATTCAGAAGTGTAGTTTGATAAAATGTTAACCCTAAAAAATCAATAGCATTCCTGTATACAAGCAACAAACTCACAGAGAAAGAAATTAGGGAATACATATGTTGCAATAATATTCCCAAAATGGAATATTTAGGAATTGATCTAACAAAGGCCATAAAAGATCTATACATTGAAAATTACAGAACTCTGAAAAAAGGAAATCAAAGAGGATATCATAAAAATGGAAAAATATTTCTTGCTCATGAATAAGAAGAGCCAACATAGTGAAAATGGCCATGCTCCCTAAATTGTTATGCTTTTCTGAAGTAATCTCAATCAAAATGCCAGTATCATACTTCACTGAACTACAGAAAACACTCCTAAAATTCACTGGGAACCAGAAGAGACCTAGAATAGCAAAAACAATTCTGGGCAACAAAGGCAAGGCAGGAGGCATCACAGTCTCTGAATTGAAATTATATTACAAAGTTACTGTGATAAAATCAGCATGGCATAGGGAGAAAAAAATTAGGATCACTGGAATAGAATAACAAAAGCAGATGCGACTCTGAACACACTCAGCCACCTTGTCTTTGACAAAGGGGCCAAGTGTTCACCTGGAGAAAGATAATCTGTTTAATAAATGGACTGGAAAAACTGACTTTTCACATGCTGAAGACTAAAACAATACCTGTGCCTAGCACCATGCACTAAAGTAAAAATGAACCAACGGTCTAAATATTAAAACAGAAACACTAAACCTACTGGTTGAGAAAATAGGTAGATATCTTAAAGACATAAGTTTAGGTAGAGACTTCATGAACAAAACACAGACAGCATAGGAAATACTAAAAATTATCAGCAAAAGTGCAATCACATTACTAAGAAGTTTTTGAACAACAAAAGAAATAGCCAACAGAGTAAAAAGACAACTCATAGAATGGGAAAAAATTATACCTAGTTGTCCCTCAGACAAAGGACTTACATATAGAGCATATAAAGAATTGGAAAAAATCAGATCTTCCAAATTCAAAGAAAATTGTTTAACTTTTAAAACTGCTCTCATTCTATTTCCTCTCTCCTTACAGCTAAAAGTATTTTGATAATGTTTTATTTTTCTGTATGTTGTTGTTTTATGCAAATATCTGTTATTCCTTTATAAATATTCATGACACACATGTATGTATATTGTGCATATTTTGTATAAATGACAAAATATTTAAACATTGGTCTCCATCTCACTTAACCTTAAATGCTGCATAACATTCAGTTTTTGTATACACAGATGTAGCTCATGCAGTTTTTTTCCAACTGCATTTTTCTTCTAGCTGTATTGTATTTCCATGTCATAATTTATTCAAGGAATACTCTATGGGCAAATAATTGGGTTGCTTTCAGTGTTTTGTTATTACCAGTAGTAGTTGAATAGCCCTTTCACAGTTTTTACCATGTAATTTTTCTATATACAGCCAATCCTTCACCATAGGAGTGTTAACATTTTGCATTCCTAGTAATAATATCTGATGGTTCATTGTCTCACCGCTTTTGCTAAGGTAGTCTTTTATCGAACTTTAGATTTTTTTGCCAATGTGTGATACTTGGAAAACTCTCAATGAAATATTAAACTCCATCTGTCTTATAAGTGAGGTTTGGCATCTTTAATATAGTAAATTTCTGTTTCCATTTGTGGAAGATCATGTTCAGATTTCTAGTATACTCTTGGTTATTATTTTTCTATTTTTAATAGCCTTTAAAGCTATTGTAAATGTGAACTAATTTTAATATAAACTACCAATGTTTTTGCACTTTGTTGCTTTAGTTACCTGCCTTTAATATTTCTACTAGACACATTTTTTTCATTTCATACTACTGAGTTTCTATAGCTTTATTCTTATTAATCATATATTACTTTAATTTTTGTCAAAAGATAAAATTATATGTATTTGTCTCAAAGAACATTTTGCAATACATACACATTGAAAAATGACTAAATTAAATTAATGAACATATGCCTTAACTCAGCTGGCTAGCATTCATTCTCTTAGCATTTTTTTCTTAGCATTGTTAAAGTACAGTATTGTGATTTTTGTAATATCTAATTCTAGTTTTCTTTGACATCTCAACTTTGAGTCAGAACTGGAAATATTTCTCTTCTGCTGCCTGATTATTAAGACACTCAGGCACAAGACTAGATTTTATGAAAATTTGATCCCTTATTTTAAATTTAATAAGAATCATGTGAAGGAAATATCAAATCTAGACTTCATCCTTTCCTCTGCCATTGACCAGCCCTGTAAGCATGAACACACCTCCAAAAAACCATAACATAAATGACTTGTCTAAACTTGAGTTAACTATTATTTTTCACCAGACATTACTTTTAGGACTAGCTGGATATATAATTCTTCATAGGTGACTTCCTTGGCATAGTAAATTCTTCAAAAGCATTTGTGAATTCTGAAACCTTTGTGTGTAATTTTTTCCTATAAAAGATGATACTCAGTGGCAGAACTTAGCAGAATCATGTAAG
The DNA here is from genome assembly GCA_004363535.1 of Dasyprocta punctata. Classification (NCBI taxonomy): domain Eukaryota; kingdom Metazoa; phylum Chordata; class Mammalia; order Rodentia; family Dasyproctidae; genus Dasyprocta; species Dasyprocta punctata. The sequence continues at coordinate 24,977 of RJWM01018229.1, read as the reverse complement.
AAATGGTAACTGTCGATACATATTTAGTCATGGTTAGAGAAGACACAATTTATGTGTTTGTTTATTCCCCCAATTACAATTTGTAAAGATTTTTCCTACCCTCCAGACACCCTCTCCTTCTATTCTAGTTCAAGCACCAATTCATTGAGATATATGCTAATTTGGGGTATTATCATATCCCCAAGAAGAGTATTGCAATGCTGCCGTTACTTACAATATCACAGTTCTTTGGAACCGGTTTCTACTGAGAAAGTATTGGTGTTTTTACCTTTGTGGATCCCTGATACCATTTACTGTGTGCTAATCAATGTATTACTGATAACACTGAATCATTCTTTGAAATTCTTCCAAATATGAGCTTCTAGTGACTTTCTCAAAAGTCATTGATCTTTTTTTATATTGTAACTTTTTTTATTGAACAGAAAAAAGATGTAGGAAAGAAAACAAAAAGCAAAAAAGACAAACAAGCAACAGCAAATCCAATACAATAACAGTATAGGTTTACAAAACAAGTTGATAGGAATTTGACAATTGTTGTAATATTGCATATCGCCACCTTCAAAAGGGTTGTTTAGATTAACAGATATAAGCATGTAAAATTGACCTAATTGTACGAATATTAACTATTCTTTTCAAATAATACATCCAGTAGTACAATCATTTTACTCTTTTTTGTTGATGATTGCTACAAAGGAAAAAGAGATAATCTATGCAGGAAAATGTGAAAGACAACTTCTTTTATTTGCATATGAATTTGAACCTCTGTAAGGGTATTACTAATCTTCCAAATAAGTTTCTGCGACTGTTTTGGTTGTACTTAATAACAATCTTAGAATATCTCTTTCCATGTAATGACACAGTTGCCTTTTAAATAACTGCCAGCAGCCTGGATAGAGTAAGAGCCTATGTAAGAAAAGAGAAGAGCAGTGTTCTTTGCTTAAGGGTTTCAGTCTTTCATCTACTACAGCTCCAGAAAGACTCAGGACAGCTAAAAGTCAGCACATGGATCTGAAGCAGAAGGGATCATTAGCTTTTTGGCATTGTGAAGAGAGTGCAGAAAATCCTCAGGAGAAATGAGTATGATCATGTCAAAAGATTGACTAACAAATAAAATAGCATTTGTAGAAAGATTGGAGCCACTATTCTGAGTGTTAGTGGGGGAGCAGAGTAGGAGACAACCAACAGAGTAAAGGTTGACTGCCACTCATTCTGGTCCTCAAGTGCTATAGCCTGGATGTTGGAAAGAAATATGTGGGTAGCTGAACAAGAGCTAGTGACAAGAATCCATTCCATTAAGATGTTGTCACAACCTCCTTCCATTCCAGGGCCTAAGGAGACTTAAAATTTTGGAAGCCACTATGAATGCTGATTCCAAGATGTCAGTACAAGATGAAATATAGAGGTTGATGAAGTGTGGCCTGAGGCTGGGTATGCTTAGACTCATTGAAAATGGTATGGTTGGCAATAAGAGGCAAATCTGTGTTCAGATGGTAGATTCAAAATTTACCATTCTCTCACAGAATATTTTATTTATAGTTCCAGTATTTCCTATAGGAACCATACCTAGGATTGAAAACAAATTGAGATGATGACTGGTGTGCAGCACCTACGACTGTGCCAGTGTTTTACAGTAATCTCTCATGCCCCACCACGCCATAGCATATATATGTTTTATAATTAGATACAAGTAGTTCTGCTTCTCTGGCTATGGTCATTGTTCTAAAGGTGGCTACTCAACCTCTTCTAGCCCAACAGCAATTAGTTTAGGATGAAAACCATGGGGCACTTTCTTAAGAATTTTCCGTTTCTCTGGAGTTGAATACCCAAAATATCTTTACCTGGAAGTAAAGCTAAGGGACATGCAAGCATTGAGACATTGGCTATCTTTTGCTCTTGGGCCCTTGGGAAAAAATTAGTCCTCAGTCATAGGGAGAAGGCAGTAAGAAAATAGCGACTATGAGAAATGAGGGAAGTCTGGTGGAATTTTATCCCTGATTGTCACAAGACGTAGTCCTGTTCACTACTTACAACTCGATATATACTTCCTTTGGTATAAGCTAAATCAAGTAGGATTTTTGTCTTGGGTAAATGAAAGAAATGTCTTGAAAACTTTCTAGCACAGTGCCTACTCAGTTAAATTGGTTGCTATTATTTATAGTAGCGTTTGTAGTCTGATGAATACTATGGTCATTACTAGTAATAATTCTGGCACTCATATATTTGTCACTACTCTTTTTACAACCTCTGCCTCTTGAATTCACTAAACAGAAAACATCTCTTTGAGAGTTCCTGTCTCATATTCATGACTTTAGTCCTTGAGTGACTAAAGTGCAGTTAAAAAATCAGTTAAAATGATATAATTAGTTAAATTTACATTTATTCAGTCAAAAAGATAGGAGAAACAGAAATGACGAAGCAATTGTTTTTAAGTATTTCAGCGTTTACTTGGTTCGTATTTTCGCACTGTTACTGTACAGTGGAATTACATGTGGTGTTTTAACACTGATGGTGACCCATAGAAGATAAACTTTTATTTATATAAAATTGAACATGCTAAGACTGAAAACTTTATTAACCTGATATAGGGTGTTTCTAAAAATTCTATGACAGCCAGGATTGCCACTATTTTTATATTTATTAGCAAACAAGATTATTGAGTTAAATTGAATTCTTTGAAGTTGTAATTACATTAACAAACTCTTAATATAAAATTAATTTTGAATAGCAAGTTTTAGATTGTACTCTCTTCACAGTTCTGGAGAAACACTTTAATATTAGTTTTAATTTTTTGCTTGTTCTGGGAAAACATTTTGGCAAGGCTTTCTGTGCAGAAACAAACTTGAACATTTTGGGATTCTAGTAGGTTTAAGAAGATGCAGAAAAACATTCGACTTACTGTATTCCCCTTCTTTAGTATGAACTATCTTATATATCTGTGAAAATGTATTTTGTCAATACATACAATCATTATTTATTTTAAATCAGTTTTTAAATACAAAATGTGTCAATTATTATTCATCATTATTTATGAGGATGCAGGTGAATTGAATTCTAAAGTTGTCAAGGGAATTGTAATTAATCCTGATTGTAAGAGATCAATTTCATCATAATATGTCTCTGAATCTGTTTCATTGATTTCTCTTCAATTGATTATAGAGTAGCAAGGTTAATTTGCTTTCTCCTTCCCCAAATCTGACATCAGTACCTGCTTACTTCTTCCAGTTGGCAAGGAGCAGGTGGAGCACAACGTATTTGAAGCCTTTCAGATCATCTTTCTTTAAAAAAGTATTACTTAAAAATATCTTTAGAATTTAAATGTATACCTCTGGGATCTGTGCATTTGCTCTTTATCATGAAGGTGTAGAGCTATTTATCAGGTCACCATAGCTGAATACTTTACTCACTTTTACATCAATTAAATGGAGATTATTATTTTTATTATTATTTTAAAGAGAATAAAATCAAACAAAATAAAACAGAATAAAGCTAATCAGAACACAACAATGAAAACAATACAGGACTTCAAAAAGAAGTGGTTGGAAATCAACAATGGCTACATAATGTCTCTTGTTTTCTTCAAAATCACTGTACAAACTATTGGACATAATAAAATAAAACCAAACAAAACAGAATAAAACCTATTGAAAGAATGAAAGCATATTTTAAAGAAAATAAGACCAAACAAAATAAAACAGAATAAAACTAATCAAAACAGTGAAGGTGATACTGGATTTCAAAACAGGAGAATAAGTAGATAATCAACTATTGCTACCATAATATCTCTTGTTATCTTCAAAACTGCTGCCCATACCATCAGTCATAATAAAATCGAACAAAACAGAACAGAATAAAACCAATCAAAACAGAACATTGAATAAAAAATCAATAAAACAGAATAAAGCAAAACAGAACAATATTGGATTTCAAAAACAAGACAGAAGGAAACTCTCAGGCTTGCTATACTATATATTGTTATTCTCTTAATAAATGCTCAGACTACTGGCCTTAGGTCTGCAAAGTCAATCAAACAATGCAAGCATTAAGTTGTTTTGGTACTTCAACTCAGCCTGTCCTCTGAATCAGTCAGTTGCTTGCAGGATGTGGGGGTGTTTTCTTGTCTCCCAGCCCACTCACTGGAAAAACGAATTCGCTTCTTGTCACTCCTCCCATGCCCACCATGCCTTTCAACAACTCTTAACCTCCTGATTCTAGGCAGGATGAGTATACGGACTACTTACTCAGATCAAAGAAAAACAATGAATTTGAATCTAATCATTTCTTTAGATTTAATTTCCAGTATTCAGGAAATATGGGAATATGGGTAGTGATAAAGCAAATTGAACACTGCTATAAATTAATTAACCAATTTCAGAATGTAGAATATGCTGAAAAAAAAATTTCAACTGGCCTCAGCAAATCAATATCATCCAAAAGATGGGAAAGCCTGATATATTAGTCACATGGAATTTCATTATCTGAAATAATCAACTTATAAAGAGAAAAGATTTATTGTAGCTCACAGTTCGGGGGATTTAGTTCATGATCGGTTGTTCCCATTGTTTTGGGCCCATGGTGGAATGCTATGATGGGAGAACATGGTAGAGCAAAATTGCTCACCTCCTGGTTGGAACACAGAAGACAGGAGGAGAGTACTAGCTTGTCACTATTTTCTTTGAAGGAACACTCTACATCTTAGCACCTATAAAAATATCATAAGCCAAATAATTTATAAACAATAAGTTTTCTTTTTCTTCACAGCTTAGAAGGCTGGTAGGTGAAAGATCAAGGATCCAGGAAATTCAGTGTCTGTTGAGAGCCTTTTTCCTGGTAGATGTTCAATGCCTATCAAAGCATGGTGCAAGAACAAACAAGTTCTCTTCAACCTCTGCTTCAACAGTATTAATTCTATTTAGGAAGACATCTCCTTCATGACCAAGTCACCCCCAGAAAGTCTTACTTCTTCATATTATAGCACTGTGGAGACTAGAATATTGACACATCAATTATGGAAGAAGATAAATATTGAGCTTATGTAAACAGGGGCTTGTTCCAGTATTTAATTTTGTGTATATTTGTATTCTTTTTAAAAATAAATTGAAGAGGCATCCTAAGAGATACTGAGTTAGCCACCACTAGAATTTTTAACACATTACCAGGATGGTTATTTACTATAGTATATTATAGTAAAGTACTGAGCTTTGGAACCCAATTGTGAATTTAAAGCACACTCTATTTTTTCAATTCCTTCTCTATTGTAAAACACTTCTTACTACCTGAGGCCTCTTAAATGAATTGTGTAACCTTGCTAAATCTCAGATGTATTAACAGTGAAATACCAGATATTACCTACACAAGAAGGACACTGAGGGGGCATAAATGATATTACAAATTTCAAGAGTTTAACAGACACCCCATAAACATTGGTGCTTATTCCTATTAAGCTAATATTATTTTATCATTACTACGTCTTAGTACTAAATTACCAATATACTAATTATTAGTGTATTTCATGGACAGTTAAATAATTACACATTTAAGATTTGCTCTGGAATGTGCAAAACTGTCTGTGAAAAGATGAAGTAAATCAAATCACGACCCTGTTGGAGACTACTATGAAGCGGCTCTGAGCAGGATTTAAAATTAACTAATTGGCTTTCTGTGTTTATCTGTGAGTCTGTCCTAGGCCTAGGCCCCTTACCTGGTGATTGGAGTTGATTCATAGTAAGTGAACCTCTATGAATCACTGGTCCTGGCTGAGACCTGTAGTGGCCTGTGATGCCAGAGACACCTCAAAGGACAAGATAAGGCCACAGCTGAGGACACCTGACTTTAACCCCAATTAAGTAGATAGAGATGGCAGCTGCAGGCAACTCACTCAGGGGTCTCATGCCTATCATAAATGTCATCATAGAGATAAGACAGTTCTCCTAAATTGTCATAATTTACTACTTGGAGAAGTCTTTGAAGTGACTCCCAAGGTCTACTCAGTTCTGGCACTTTCCTCAGTATCCCCTCTCTTTGTTTGAAAATGTAATAAATATGGGCTACTCAGAGAAGCACTTTGTCTTAGCCACAAGAGACTTGAACTCTGCAGAGGGTTTTGATCCTCCTGGAGCTCTAAAATCATACCACTTGTCTCATTTATTTAAGCCTTCACCATACACTCCTTTGGGAGATTGAGGATTTAGGCCAGATCCTGATATGATACAACAAGGATTTCCACACATCGATTTCAACAATTGTTTATAGGACATTCCCTTCCCTTTTACATATTGCCTTGTTTTGCATCTTTTACCCAGCTGCATGGCATTTCTGAGACAGCAGGGTCTGCTTACCCCCTGGTTCCCATGCTTCAAGCACTGAGCTTCATTTAACTCAGGACAAACTCTCATCATTCGTCTGCCTTTGCTCCCGTCACCACCAGTCATCCTTATTTCATGTGCCTCTTGCCATAACCACCTTCCAGACTGCTATCTTCAGAAATGAAATTCTGTAGCACAAGTGGGTTGTTTGAGATAAGTTATCTTCTAGGTATTCCCAACCAAATACATTATATCTTCTAGTCTACACTTCAGGCAGTATCATTGTACCAGAGTGCCTTAGAGTAGCCTAAATCAAAATTCAATGCAAATCACATGTGTTGTGCTTAATCTTCTACCAAGTACAGTTTAAAAAGTATGTGAAACAGATGAGATTAATTTTGATGATATATTTCAGGTAATGCAGTATATCAAAATATTATCATTTCATCATGTGGTCAATATAAAAATGAAATTTTTTTTCACTCTAAGGCTTTAAAATCTGGTGTGTATTTTGAACTGTTGGCACATCTCAATTTGAAAAAGCTATGTTTTATAATTGTACTCAGTTATCACATGGGCCAAGTAGCTAATGTATTAGACAGTGTAGTTATAAAGAATAGCTATGAATCACATTGCCTAAATAAAAAGACCGCATCTTGTATATGAATAAAGAAGACTGAAGTTACAGATTTATTTTACTTTATTACATATTGGGAAAATACCAACTGTAAATTGTGCTTAGTTTGAAAATATTACTTTCTTAGAGACTCAATTTGGACTATAAAAAGGCAAAAATGGGAAAAAAGTGATAATAGCATTTATTGAACAATGACTATGATAAGGATATTTTAAGCACATTCAATTTAATGCTTAAAGCAATCTCTTGGCAAAATAACTGTTAAATCCCATTTTCTAGCTGAGGGAACTGAGTTTCGGTGAGATTTTCTTATTACAGATTTGTAAAATTTGGCCAATTTTTAGGAAAGTTGCTGTTCTGAACTTTAGTCTGATTAACTATAATTTCCAGAGAATTCCTCTAGGATAAGGTGGGGAGGTGGGGGTGTTCATGTTGCTTGGAGTAGAAAAGAAAAAAAAGTGGAAAAGTATAGAAATTCTTATTAACTATACATATTGAGAACATGATGGAATGATACATAGGGCACTAATAGCAAGGCATCACAGAGATTTTTCTACATCACCTTGAAGTCCCAACTCTTTCTTCTTGTTAAGTTTTACCACTGAGCTATACTCGCAAGGCTTTCCATTTTACATATTTTTTCACCTCAATTTTTATTTCATTCCATGTTTGTGTCACGGAGCATCTATAATTATGAAGTTTATTCTATTTTAGTTAAATTTAGAATGGTTTAATGGATGGTTCTTTCTAAAGTCTATTACTGTATAAGCGAGATCATCCCAATATTAATGGCTTCGTAGAAAGGAAAAAATGTTAAACTACTAATAAGCAACATGTTTTATGCATATTTTATGCCAGTCACTTAAAATTTATGTCTGTTGCTAAAACATTTATTCAATGTAGATGGCTTATTTTATGCCACTGTAGCTGGTATTACAATCCTATTAAATAGCTAAAATGCTTACGCCTTTTCTATCAATATTCACTTAACATTAGTATTTCCTAAAACACATACAGAATGAAAATAATCACCTTGCATTTGAAATAATTTACAATGTCCTCCACAGCTAGATGCAGATTTGTGAAATTTACTATGTTAAGACATTTATGTTATTGTACAATATATGCTAGTAAGGAAAGAAAAGAATAAGGACATCCTGCTTCACCACTTGAAATTGGACTTTCACATTGGACATGATTTCTGCCTTATAGTATCCACATGGTAAGTCAAGGACCAGTTATCTATTGATAGTACAATCTGGTTTATGATTAGAATCCTTAAGACTTCTTCCTGTGTACTCTTCTGATGACCACAACAATGCCATAAAGATAAATAGGGTGGCATTTAGTTTTTCTTTCCCAAAAAGTATATGCTTTTAGGAAAACTAATAGTTGGTAAAAATTAAATAAACACCTTAGCAGTGTTTAATTTTCCTAAAACAAAAATGGAATACATCAAAACATAGAAAAACAAAGACTGATTATGAGCAACTAAGTTGCTAAGGTCTTGTAAAACAAAGGAAATTAGCAAGTGGTCATATTGTGGAACTAGATGGAAGCATTTAGAGACATGGTACTTGAATTGAGCATTTAAAATTTATTAATTAAAGGTAGTATGCAAGAAACTCTCAAATAAAAGGAAATAACATACATATGAAAAACAATCTTCCCATTCATCATAACTCTTAGCTCTAGTTAAAATACAGAGGAGACAGAAAGAAATTTATGGGAATAAAGCTGGATAGTTAGACTTTTGCCAGGACACAAATAGCTAAGAATGTCCCACTGAGCATTTTATGCTCCCGGCCAAGCAGTAAGATTGGTGGTTTAAAAATATGTAACTAGCGTGCAAAGAGCTCTGCATTTGTATTTATGATAGCTGGTCATATGAAGAAAAATGTGTTAGGAAGAGAACAGATCAAATGCAATGATGCAGTGAGAAATGGTAAGGGATAAATGAGATGTATTCCAAAGAGGTATGTGACATAGACACAGGATTAGAATCCAGGCAATAGGCTTTTTTATAAGAAGTCATGAAAACACTACTTTAGAAATGCAAGAGAAATCAATATCATTTAGGTCGGTCCAGGAAAATAAGGCATATTTATGTATTTCTGAAGAGTGCTCATTGTTCTTTGTAATACTGATGACAACGAAAATGAGAAAGATGAAGCACACAGAATGTTTCAGTGGTAGGGGAGTACCTAACCGTGCTGGGAGCAGTTAGATTTCTATGCAAAAGATGTTGACATTTTATTTATCACGGTTCTGCCCAAACACTCATCCACTTTGGATTAATTGCTTCTAAAACGGTATTTTAAATGTTGAATCAATGGTGAAATAATTAACTAGCTGACCGTTTTTCATTTCATGCTTTAATGCCAGAAGGACATTATGAACAATGTGTACTTAGCCATGTTCTAATTGTAACTGAGAAGAAATGCCTTGTTTCATATTATTACTGTTTGTGAGCAGCATTTTAACACTAAGCATCCAAAACAATTTAATTTTAATGCATTCTGCAGTGATCAGACTGGCACTGAAGGCTCAAAGATTTCAGAAAATTCCATGATAAGCACATTTGCGATCAGAGACAAACATGATACTGGATTCCAATCTGCCATCAGTACAGGGCACGTTTCCCCACCCTCGGCGTTATTAATACTTTGACATGGAAAATGATTTTCTGTGAAGAGTTTCCTGTATACCCCAGGATGATTTACCTTTACTCACTAGGTTCCTATAGCAGATAACCATAATTGGGACAACAAGAACTGTCTCCAGACATAGCCCACGACTGCCTAGAGTACAAGAGGACATTAAATCACACTTTCATTTGAAACCTGCAGCAATGAGGAAACCACCATGTGTTTTCCTTCCAATTATTAAATTTTTGAAGTAAAACTTTGCAAGCAAAATTATGAGAGGTCCTGTAAAGTGACGTTAACCATAACAAAATTATTATTAGAAGGGTAGATACCTGTTTTCTACCCTTTAGTAAGACTATTCCCTGTATCTATCCATCTGAAATATTTATTCATTTGCACCTCATGTGAATCATTGGTATAATTACAGTGACACCTTGGTTGCCAAACTCAATTTTTTCCAAATTCATGTTTAAACAACAGAAAGTTCAAGAACAGAACATATTTTGCCCATAATAAATAATGGAAAACCAAATAATTAGTCCATAGGTCCCAAAATTATACCAATAAACTCATTTTTCAGAATTTTAACAAATTTTGCAATAATTTCTTTCTTTAACTCTACTGTGGTTCTCACAGTTATCCTTTTAGCTTTACTAGTGGTATCGCTAACTTTCTTTGGGGTCATGGTTATGATACTGTATGCAAATAAAGCACAAAAAATCAAGCACATGATGAATGTTTTAATGCACTAAGACAAGCACTGTTTGCTGTGTGGGCAAGAGTGGTGCTTGGGCTGCACCATTACCCTTTTGTATTCATGGTGAGGTGAGACACATGATTTATTTCTGAACTGTGTATGTTTTTTTCCAGTCAAATTTTCTGTTCAATTATTGAGCAAAGTTATGAACACCAAGCAAATTTTACATTTTTCATTTCCACGTTCAAATGGATTTTCACAAAGCCTAATTTTCTGTAAGAGTGTAACCTGTGCCTTCTCTAAGTCTCCCACCTGTACCCTAGGAAACACTGACTGTGTTCTCTTTATTCTGCTAAGAAAAGGGATAGAATTGGACAAGTCGCATCTATCTAGACTCTTGCCTAGAAGTTCATGATTAATATTTTTTTTTATAAAACCTACAAACGTGAGTTGACTTCTTCAAAATTGGAAAAATTATATTTTGAAGAATAAGAGACACTTAAGTGGGCGAAGAATAATGGTAAAGAGGAATGATTCTCAGGATGAGAAATAAAAATTCTGTATACTCAATCTACTTGTTCCCACCAAAAATAAAGAGGAAAAAAGAATATAATAAGTAAAGACAAATCAATGACAATGTGGACAGCATAGTTTCATGTTCTAAATCTACTGAGTTCAAGCTAAGCTTCTGGCTAAGTTATTCAAATTTTCTAGATCTCATTACATTTAGTAGGGAATGTTATCACTTAGTTTCAGATTTAGTTTAAGGATTAAAAAATAACAACAGCTAGCACTTATCAGTAGCATCCATATGCCACACATTCTTTAGATGTTCTTTAATGCTCTCTATATAATATCTTTATTAATATTAATGGCCACCAAATGAGGTAGGTATTAATATTATCTGTTTTACAAAAAAGAAAAAGAAGTCTTGAGAAATTACATATCTTAAAGGGCTTCAGATTTAGTCAACTGACATCAGAAAAGTACTTACGCATTATAACATACTTTCTCAAATAACCAAAAAGCGTCCTAAATAGAATTGATTAGCAGTACAGAACAGTTCCCTGACTTCAACTTAATATGTGAGGAAGGATATAATGATAATTAACTTAAGTACATGATGAAATGCAGAGATAAGAGCAAGGAAAGAGTCCTGGAGACTAATTTATTACCAATTTATTACCTTTATTTTCATAATTTAGCTACCTAAAGTCTGGCAATTTTTGTTTTGATTTGGTTTCCACCTCCTTTGGTTCACTCTAGTTCAGACCTTCATAAGTTTTTCAAATTAGGTTTGCATGTTTCTGCTAGAGATTTCTAATGCAGAAAGCTGATCATACAGATGCACTGCTAAAATGTCCTTCCAGAGTTTCTTCTGCCTTCTGGGACAAGTCTAAATGCCTCTTTTCAGTTCACAGCACCTAGCTAATACGAAGATTCAATATCTTTAGAGTCAGTGATTTCATAGTCAGCTATTATCTGAGATAATCCTTTTCCTTGTGTAGAAAGAAACAAAATGTTTAAGGTAGTATTACTGGTAATGCTGAACAAGGGTAAGTACTTTTTGGTACCAGGAATCAACCTCATGACCAAAAGACCTCACACTTGCCAGGCAGACACTTATGCTGCTGAGCTAAATCTCCAGCCCCTTAAATGCCATTTTGATGGTGTGATAAAAAGAAAAAAATATGTGTGTATCAAGTAATTGAGTAATAGGCAACATTTTATTTTATTTCTGGCTAATAAAAACTGTATCTTTGTGATGTATAATACGATGTTTTAAAATATGCATACACCAAGAAATGACTAAATCAAGTCAACCAACGTAAGTGTTAATTACATAAGAACACATAAAACACATTCTCTAAGCAATTTTCAAGTATGCAACATATGATTATCTGTGACCACTATGAGGCAAAATAGATCTTTTGAGCTTATTCCCCTTATTTTGTATTCTTTGACTAATATCACCCCAACCACTCCCACTCCTCCAAGTAGTAACCTCATTCTGCCCTATACCTCTATGATTTTTCACTTTCTTCCCACATGAATTTATAGAGTATTCGTCTTTCTGAGTCTGCTTGATTTCCCTAAATAATATCTTCCAAATCCATTCATTCTGGGACAGATGACAGGATTTTCTTCCTATTTCTGGCTGAATAGTATTCTACTGTTCATATATAACATATTTAAAATTTTTAAGAAATTTATCAGTACCTGCTTCTGGTGTATAGCAATGACTTTCATTGTGGGAAACTGGCACATGTGGATAACACATCCTAATCTTTTTTTATTTTCCCTGCAGCTGTCCTCCCTTTCCCCACTATCTCTTGGCATATACTGAATTTTACACAGCACTTTAAGCAAATGTTATGCATTTACGTAAGAATGTACCAGCTCTTTTAAAAACTAATAACAAAAAGAGAAAAAATGCCTATATTATATCATATACAATTTTAAGGGGATGAAATAATAATTTGTATATTTTGAGAATTAGTATGTCATGTATGTCATATATTATATTAAATATCATATATAATATATTATATGATATATTATATATATAATTTTAAGGGGATGAAATAATAGTATATATATTTTGAGGGTTACATACATACAATATACTGCTAATTGAGTAATGATTAACTGTGCTGATGAGAGAGGAAGAGGTGAATGAAGAATTGTATAAACAAGGTCTTTAAGTGTAATTTTACTTGAGCTCTTAAGCTGGGTTTCAGAGACATAGTGCTTCTCGTGTTACTGCAATGAGTTATTTGTTTCTTTGGGCGGACATCTTGTCCTTGTCATCTTTGTGTAACTACCAGCTGATGCTGACATACCCAAAATGTGCATTTCCAGATAAGTGAACAGGCCTCTCTATTCCAGAATAGAAATATGCTGTTTCCAGATGGGCTGTGCATAAGTAATCTTTGTGGGTGACCTTACTCTGCTTGGTTGACCATAGCATTATCAATCCACAGATTTTCAGAGCAAAGCACATTTAGCTCAGTCTTCCCATAAAGGACAGGGAATCTCAGTGCCTGTTCACATTTATGTACCTGCCACACGTTTGTTGAAAAGTGATAAATTAGGTCAGTGTGCTGGAGTAGTTTGTCTGTGATCTAAGTGGAGGAGACCCTGATTCTTCAGTTTTCTTGGAGCATATATTTACTGTAAAACAGTCCAGAACTTTTTCTAAGATAGTGGTTCATTTGATAGGATAAGGACCCATTCTTCTTTTAAAATAGTTTTCTTTTTTACCATCAAAACAACAATGCTGATGGCAATCCAATATTTTGTTTCAAAATGCTTTTTACTTTTACTATGTTATTTTAGTATGTTGATAAGTAGGAAGGAGGAAATCATGCAATTATTTTTTGTGATTCACTGTTTTAACATTCTAGAGAATTGCTGAAATTTGGAATAGGACCTCTTTTAGATGACTGATTTAACAGGTAATATTAATTTGTATTTTCACAATGACGATTAAATGTTTCTTTCGTATAACAAAAGGACAAACTCCTCGTATTTACAAACTCTCAGTAAACTCTCAATACGTACAAACATTTCAACGTGACCCTATGAACTCTGCAGCAAATCTCAGAGCTGAACTTTAGAAAGGGAATCAGCATCTACAGCTCATAGCTTTCAGCGCTCCCCTTGGTGGGCAAGGCCACCGCCATCAGCATTATTTCCACAAGGCTTTTTCCCCCTGGCCTCTTCACACACTATGGAAAGAACCTTTAAAAATGTGGCTCAGTAAGATCACAGTTACACCAGTCCTGTTCAGAATCTTTCAACTGCTGCCCGTCTCACTTGGAATGAAAATAGAGTCCACACCGTGGCCCAAAAGAGCCTACATTAGGGGACTTTCTTCCCTGTCTTCTGCTCCTCCCCTTCCCCTACTCTGCTGTCTTGTTTTCCATTCAGTGCAATTTTTAATGTCTTGTCCCAGAGCCTTTTTTACCTATTTTCTCTGCCTATGATACTGTCCCCCTATGTAGCAATGGTAAGTTCCCACTCGCCTTACAAAACTTTGCTCAAAATTCTCATTGTCCAGTATCATTATCTGGACTTGAAATATAGCATTCTTGATGCATTTATCCAACTTTCTTTTTATTCTGTTTATTAGTTATCATCTGATACACCACACGGTTAGTATGTGTACATACCCATCCATATACATATAAACGTAAACATGAAACTACTTTTGCATGTTCTCACTAAAGTGTACATAAGGCAGGACATTTTTATTTATTTTGTTTTTTCTTGAGTACCTAATGGAGCATCAAGGGTATCATAAAGATTCAGAAAATAATTTTTACTGAATAGATACAAGGTTGACTAAAACACTTAGAGAATGCAGTGGGTTCACAACCTTACTTCTTCCCATGACTCTTGTTTCAAAACAAATTTGATTCTGTTCTCATCTCATTCAGTTTGAGACCCGAATCAAGGAAAGCATCGTGTTTGTGAACCAAGATACCACTGATTCATAAGTCAAAACTTCACTCTCAGTGAATTTTTCCAGTCCTTTGTATTGGCATTCCTATACATATGTCAGCTATATCAAAGATCGAAGTTGCAAATGTCTTAGGAGTATAATTTCTTAACATGTCTGTGCTGAACAAAAGTCTTTTCTATGCTCACTACATCGATAGGATTCATTCTTTTTCCATCTTTCTTTTCTTCCATGCTTCCTTCCTTTTTTTCTTTTCTATTTATTGTCTGTGGACCTTAAAACAGCTTTTACATGGTGGTCTATATGGTAAGTCCACCTCTTGAGGAAGGTTCCTTGACAGTTAGCAATGCAGCTTTCTCAAATTTTCCTGCAGAATGGAGACATATAATGACCTCAGCACTATAAACAAGCTTATATCCTATGCATTTCATGAGTATATTTGGAACTGAGAAGGTAGACAGAGGGCCAAGTTTTGATTGTGCTTAAGACCTCTTTCAGGCACACAGAGGAGAATCATCAGCCAGCAAACATGTGAGGCAAACTCACAGACACAAAGACTGTAACTGTTGCATGTTTCCTCTGCAACCTCGAACATTCTAGGACAGCACCCAGGATTTAGCAAGGTGGAAGATCAGAGTTTTAAAGACAGCCCTAGCTCTTAAATTGTGAAGCTTTTAATGTACATGATTACAGAACACAAACCTTGCCCGCTTCAGCACATTCAGCGGCTTGGTCAACAGTCTTGTTGTCACAAGATGACGGTGTGAACAAATGACAGCTCCCAGCCCTTACTTCAACTACCAGTCCCTTCTTTCCCTGGCACCATCAAATGTCTAGGATATGCAATGTGACTACATCAGGCGGCTTGCAGCCTGATCCATTCCCAGTATTCTGCCAAGAGTGACTTCCCTAAACACTTTGCTGTATCTGGTTCCCGCTGAGCAAGTCTTGTGTCCTACAATCTTCTGCTCAGCAGGAGCAGAGCAACTAGTTGCCAGGGAATCCAAGATGCAAAGCTCAATCTTGGGCAATTTCATCCTTATACCTCATTTTGTTTACTCATCTCTCTTTTTCATTTTCTCTCGTTAGTTTAATTAGTGGGGAGTAATTAGGAAGCACAGCTTGCTATTAATATTGAGAAATTTCATCATAGACTGTATGTCTTTGAGCTGGTGTTCTGCGGTATCACAGTCCCTAAATGCATAAAGATGGACTCCATCCTCTTTTTAACCCTCTATCTCTGTATCTTTGTGTGTTTATTTAACACATATAAACACGAAGTTCTCCATAGATGAGGCACTCTTTGGAGTGTTACATAGTTATTGACTCATTTGTCTCTGACAACAACTCTATGTTACCATTCTCATTGTATAAATGAGAAAACAGAGACATAAAGAGCTGAAACAACTTCTTCTTGGTTCCATGACTAGTACATTTATTACTTAAAATGATTACTTCTAATCTTACTCTTTTGCATATTGTCTGTATCAAGGTTTCATGCATTGGTTTCTAACCAAGAAATCTGCATATGCATTTGATTGTAATTCTTTTTCTGTTTTTTTTTCAAGAAGGGTATATTTTCATCAATGTTCACTATACACAGTCATTATTTTAATTCCTCATTTAAATTTGGCATTGCCAACTTATGTATCAATTTTGTTTTTGCTTGTTTTGTTGGGGATAGAACCCAGGGTCTTAAGGATGACAGGCAAGTCATCTACTACAGAGCTAGACTCCCATTCCAGTTCTGTGATCTTATAATGAATCCCTAGAGCTAGAAAAAAAAATTACTGCATAACAATATTGTTGTTGTAAAAAACATTTTCTATAGAATGTAATATCATGTTGGTAATATTTGCCAAAGTGCCATTAAAATTATATGCTTCATATTAAGATCTAGTATTATTATGAAGCCCTTTTCCAAATATAGAATAGTTCATTTAGCTTTTCTCAAAGGTATAAATTGCATAAATTAACCTTCAATTCATTTTTAACTAATTTCTCTTTGAGCGCGGAATAAGCACAGACATGTTTGGACTGGTAGACTACAGAAGGTATTGTTTTCAGATATATTAATTTTATCATCTGGCATAGTACATTAACAGCTTTGATAAGAACTTTTTAAATGTTCACCTCTCTCCAGTCTTTTCTTGACTGAGGTTTATCTAGCGTTTCTTTAATATTCTGATTTACACCTCAGGGAAAGCAACTTATAGTAATCACATGGAAACATGTCTTGATTCAAATGACAAGTTTAATGTCTTTGAATTCTGAAAAGGGAGGTAGAAGAAATAAAATAGTTTAAAGGTAAGCATGCAAGATTGTTGTGTGTCCTATTGAGTTGCAGGATTGTTGTACCTGTGTCACAGCAGAAACAACAAACAAAGAGAAAGCCTGTATTAACCTGTTAATTTATTAACCTATTAATTTATTAACCTATTGATCTATCAACATAAAAAGCTGCACTGTTCTTTTAACAAAAAAGGCTCTGTTAGTTAAGAAGTCAGGGAAAGACCACGCACCATTTTGTTCAGTACACTCATTCAGTATTTAGAGGATGGCATCATTCAATGCCAGAACATGATTTTGTATCAGAAAATAAAATTAGACCTTTCTATAGCTCTGTAATTCCCAGTCTATAATCATTCGGATGGTTATACTGCAAATTTCTAATGACACTCAGAGTGAATTCCTCTTAAATGACTCCATTATAAAATATCTTTAAAGAAATATTTAGCATTTATAATAATAGGTTAATAAAAGCTTTCATGAATGTGACCAAATACAAAACAAACAAACAAACAAAGGACAGCAACAAAGAAAAAAGAAAACCTTTTTTCTTAAAAACCAGTAGGTTTTTCTCAGTGCCTGCCTGGCAAGCGTGAGATTGTGAGTTTGATTCCTTCTCCCTTCACCCCCTTCCCCCAAAAAAGATTCTCAGCAAAAGAAAATAATTTTTAAAGAAGGGGACCTGGGATATAGCTCAGTGACATGACACCTGTCTGGCAAGTGCACCGTCCTAAGTTTGATTCCTGGTGGAAAAATAAAAAGCTTCAGTAGGTTTTGGATGTTTGAATTTTCATACTGCAAGGCAATCCTTTACATCTCACCCTTAGTACTTTAGGACTTTAACCTCTTACACTCAACAATATTCCATTTTCTTTCTCACACATTAGATTCTCAAAACAAACTCACCAATGCAATTTCTTACTTTTACCTTTCCTCTGTCTTACACTTTAATAAAGCCAATATTTTCCTATAATTTGACTTTAAACTGAAAAGAAATGTTGCCTTTACCTAGAATTGTTTTTCTTTGATAGTTTTTATTGCATCATTTAGATGCCGTAACTTATTGGACATAGCTTTTACCTGTAGTGCAAAACCACACTCACACTACCAATGACTGACTGTAAGATCTTTGAAACCAAAGGTCCTAATAGCCCACATTTCTGCACTTGTGTCCTCATATATGTGCTTTTCTTCAAAAAAGAGTATAGCAGGCAAAAAGATGAACTGAATAATTGCTGCTCATAATTATAAGCTGCCCTACAGTATTATGCACACATTGTTTTCTATCATCTGTCATATTAAATTGCTATTTGTTTGTTTTAGAATGACCACCGCAGGGACTTTCAAAGTATCATATTCATAATAGTAAAACTACCTGCAGTCTGGTAAGTAATAAGTGCAGACTTTTTATCAAAAACACAAAGACATAAGTTAAAATATAAATTGTACTTTAAAGACATGAATGAAAGATACACAAGCAAATCAGTTTCCTACTCCATTTTCTCAGTGCATATAGTTTTAATTAATAAATAACCTGCATGTATTACGTTTTAGTGTTTGGGCCAGAGATTGCTACAAGTAGTCTCTCTTTTAGTATTCAAAATAATGCTGCATGATAGATATTCTAATATTTATCTTAACATTTTAGAGAAACTTTGTCTATGGCATAAAATGGAAGGTAGAACTGAGCTCTGAATCTTGTCCTCTTGAGCCCAATTCCTGTTCTGTATGTATTTTTCTGAGTTATTTCAAGAATATTAAATGAAAGACACTTTGTTCCTAAAATTTAGAGATTCTCTTTGGAACCTTCACTGAAGAAGGGATAAGGAGAGAACAGAAAGGGAAGTTACTGTGTATTCAACTGCAGCAGGCCCATATAAATGAACTGCAGTAGCACACCTGAGAAAACACTGCCCGAGATTTAGAGATTTAGCACAAAATGGAACAACTAGTCAAGAAAATGATGTGATTAGGGTATGTGATGAGACAGTAGCAAGAGGAATTCTAGCCGTCATTGCACTTCTACTACCTAAAATCTATGATTACTCTCCCAAATGCAAATGTGATATATTTTAGAATTTTTTTTCCAATTAGACAATGGTCTTAGCATCTTCCTATTTTAATTTTCCAATCTAGTGTTACAGTTTAGCAAGACACGCACCTAATCATAAAGCAATTTTGTGTTTTATTTTGTTTTATTATTTTAAGAACATTTGTGTAATGCCATTTAAAAGTGTGTTAGACACATTTTTGTGAACTGAATACTTAAATTTCACTTGAGTGCAGGAGAAAAAGCTCCTTCTGGTCGCAAAGAAGTTTCAATGAGTTCAAATTCTGCTTTGTATTTGTCTAGTCAGGTGTCTCTATCCCAAATTTTAAGGTCTTACTTTTTCCTAGTCAGTGTCCTAACTTTAACTCAAATGACTTGGTAAACTTGAAAATCCAATACATGATAAATAAGTATATAACTCATTTACAATTCTCAAAAGCTAGAAATGTAATTAGCCTTCTTTGATTGAATCGAAAAATCAGTCTGTGATTCATCTGCACTCTAAAATATTGCTCAGCATTAAAGATCAACCTCTAACAAAATACCATTAATAAATCTCAATTGCATTAGTGAAACTGAAGTCAAAGTTGAAGTGCTACAGAACACTTGGTCCTAATTATGTAATGTCTGGACAAGGCAAAATTATACAGACAGAAAATACAGCAATTGTTGCCAAAGGTTGGAGATAGGAAAACAGGTATGGTGGGAAATGTCATGATGAATTTAGGGGCAGAAAGTTTAGAACTTATCTATGTCTTGAGTATAATACTGGTCACAGAACTATATGTTTATTCATTCTCAGAGAAATGATGTCAAAGGGATGAATTTTACTGTCTGTAACAATTTAATGATTTCCATTATGAGATACTGCTTCATATCCATTAAGATAGCTGAAATTAAAGAGATCATCAATACTAGGTATTATGGAGTCCTCTGAAGAACTCTTGGGTATTTCTTTTGGCAATTTAAGATGATAAAACCACATTGAAAAACAATCTGGCAGTTACTACATAACCTGGTATGTTCAAGACTGCGTATTTATTCAAGAGAAATGAAAATGTATGTATACACAAGGGCTTAAAATAATCTTTTTTTTTTTTTTTTTTTTTTTTTTTTTTTTTTTTTTTTTTTTTTTTTTTTTTTTTTTTTTTTTTTTTTTTTTTTTTGCGGCACCAGGGATTGAACTCACAACCTAGCACCTGCCAGGGCAGGCGCTTACGGCACTGAGCCAAACTCTCGGCCCTGGTTTTTTGAGGCAGGGTCGCACTATGTAGCTCAGGCCGGCCTTGCGCTCGCGTTGTAGCCCAAGCTGGCCTCGAACCCACAACGCTCCGCCTACCTCAGCCTCCCGAGTGCTGGGATTAAAGGCGTGCGCCACCACACCCGGCTAAGGGCTTAAAATAAGCTTAAAAGCTTTATTCATTATTACCCTCAAAGGAAATTGAAAGTAAATGTCTATCAATAGGTGAGTAGATAATACAATTGTAATATATTTGGTAAACAAAATACTACTCAGGAATATAAACAAAAATTGATACAACATGAAAGATTCTCAAGACAGTCTTCTGAGGAAGACTGATCCTGAAAGAATCATACTCTTTTTATTTGATACTTTACTATTATGATTCATTTGAAACTCAAGGGAGGTAAATTTCAATTACTGCATAGATATAGAAAAAATATCTATGGGTCTCAGTTGCAGATTTCTTAGGAAACTGAATATAAAGGGGAATAAGGCGACAATTTTTCAATGACAAAATATCTTATGTCTTGCTTTTGGTATTGCTTGCATGATTGTGTACATTTGTGGAATTCATTTAACTGTATCCTTAAAATGGACTTAGTTTACTGCATATAAATCATATCTTAATTAAATTTAAGAAATGAATTACCTACATAGTACAGATATTTCCAAAATAATATTATGAATGTTACTTATTGTTTTCTGTTATCATTGAGAGATTTGTTAGAAACAAATGGGCAATCACTTTCACAACATTGGTTACTAGAAATTTATACTTTAGGGGGAAAAATCTAGTGAAACATGTCCCCTGCACAAGAAAAATAAAAATACAGTATGAAAATGAGTCAAGAACTAGACTCAAAAGATGCCACAGTGAGAAATATTATTGCTTTCAAGAACTTGAGAAACTATACATGCAAGAAATTATTGATAAGCAAGCTGAAGAACTATAAAGCATCAAAACCCCCCCAAAATATGATAAGACATGTTTATTTAGGAAAATGTAGTACCTATACATATGACCATTTAAATAAATTTAAGGAGGTATTAATTAGTTCCACATTAACAAAAGTTTAAATATCACTCCAAAAAATCATGTTCTGAAGAGTTAAGAAAATCGTCCAGTGTTTAGAATAGAAATATATTATTAAAATATTTAAAAGAGTTCATCAAAATCTGTTGCTACCAAAGATAAATAAGAATTTTCCAAATGATAAAAGAATACATTCATCAAGATGATATAATAATCTGAAATGGGTAATCACCCAGTAGAGTTTTAAATACTACATGAAGTATGAACTGAGGGAACAAGATAAATCCACACAAGCCTTAGAAAATATCAGTCAATAATTGCTGAAGCACACAAAGAAAAAATGAAGCATATTATTTCAATGAAAGTAGGAAGCAAACTAATCTATAAAATCTTTTTATAAACATGCTTTCAAAAATGACAGTATTTTTCTTTAAACCTATGTGAAGAATTCACTAGAAAAGATTGTATATAGGTAACAACAAATTTGTAATAACTTGTAATAATTCAGAGTGTTTTTTTCAGACAAGAGTGGAATTACAAGAGAATGATATTAATACTATTAGTAATAACAAATGAATCAACAAATTTGGTAATAATGCACAGGTCAGTGCAACTGTAGGAATTCAGAAATGTTTTAAACTCAATAAATGTTAAAGCACTGTATAATAAAGTCTGCAGAGTATTATTAAAGTAGTTCTTAAAAGGAAATGAATTGCTTTAGGTGACTGCATTAGAAAAGAGTTATGATTCCACATTTGAAAGTAATAAAGAAAAACTAAATGCTAGGTAAGTAAATGGCAGGAAAAAACTAACAGAATAAATCAATAACATAAAACAACCCCCAGACAAATATATTTATCAAAAGCTATAAATTTGTACACACAGAAAATTAAAATTGTTTAAACATCAGTGTTCTAGTTTCTATGCTTTATAAATGTAGGGTGAAGTGACCATCTACTAAACAACTAATTCTGTATGAAGTTGGACTGGGGACAATGGAAAATTCTTGTTTTCATCCCACTTCGTATTTTTTTGGAACATCTCAAAGCTGTAAGCCAGAACGCCTGAAAGATTTCGCACTCACGCGTCTGCAGCTTGTTGCTGAGGTACCAAATCAGCAGGAAGCTGGCCTGGCTCACACATCTAACTTCACGAAGTGAGAGCTGAAAAAATACTGATGCTTGGGAGTCCAGTTTCAGATGTTTTCATCTGTGCCAGGTCTCTTAGAGGATCATTTTGTTCTTGGTTCTGGGTGAATTAGAAGAAGTGAAAAGTAAATCTGGGGAGAAGATTGTAACGAAAGGAAAATTAAGGACGCTGGATCAGTTGGCTAGAGACAATGTTAAAGGGCAGACAGTGGAGTTATTCACAGCTGAGACGCAACATATTTTAATGGGATGAGTTCACAGATAATGAATCTAATTGAGATTCTGTGAAGAATTTAAAGACTTGCTGAGTCTTCTAGGAGACCTTTGAAGAAAGAACACTGTAGAAAAGTAATGTTGTTGCTGGGTATTACAGTCTCTCAGAATGCATTTTGTCAGGGGAAGCCAATGACAAAAATCTGGCCAGTAGTTTATGCAAATGTGTATCTGCCATAGAGAAAAAAAAAATAAAAACAAAATTGGAATTGCAAAGACAACTTATTTTAGAATACTATACAGGGAAGATAGAGAAAAAAGAAGAGTGAGGAAACTGAAAGGAACAAAGTGAAAGTAAAATGGTAGAAGTCAACAGATATGATGGAAACATGAGAAAAATAATGGGCCCAATTCTAATTTGGAGGTATACAGCCTATTTTCAAAAAATATGTATTCAGCAACTGACAATGTATGTACCTATGCATTTAATTTTGTTTCCTCCCTAAAGAAAAATAAAAGGAACACCAACAGATCTTCATATTTTATAATATGATCATAAAAGACAGAGAAGAATTGTTTTTGAAATTTTTATTCTTTTAGTGAGTTCCACAAAACTAACACAGGAATGTGCTCAGCAAATTTTCTACAATAAATACACAGGTGCTGTGTTTATTAGTGTCAGTTTTAAATTATTTTAAATAAAACCTGAAGCAAGTGATATGTTAAATGGCTAATTAGCAAATATGACACATTATATTCCTGACTTTGAGGTTAGTTGTAGCCACCCTAGTTAGTATAGTTCTTTCATTTTTCATTCATGTGTCTATACATTCTAGAAATATTTAATTTCCTATTGTGTGCCAACACAGCAAACTATGAGAGATGTGAATTAAATGAAGATCATAAATATTAGTAAAATAGTGCTAACTAAAAATAAATAAATAGGAATTTCTGGCTTCATTCAATTTGCATTCTAGTATACTATCTCTTATTTCCATCAGAATGTGAGAAGCTATTTTTGGTTTAGGGTTTAAAAAGATATTTATAAGTCAACACTCCTGTTATGGATTAAAAACTGGTGGTCAACTTAGCACCAGCTGAATTACATCAGCATGGTGCTGAGTGTAGATGGCCCACCTGAGGAAAGTTTCCAGCATAAATAGAGATGTTGAGAAGAAGAGAGAGGCATTGTGGGTTCTCCTAAGAGCTGCTGTTTTGAGCCATTAGTTCTCCTAGAGGAGGATTTTTCTGCACTTCGTTGTGTTTAACTCTGGGTGATCATCATAAAACAGTATTAAAAATTCTGTGTCCTGTATGCAGTTGTTCTCCCTTATAACCCCTGACTACAACTCCTAAAAATAATACTTCAAAATATAGACTCAACTTATGTAAGAATAATTCCTGTGAATGTAGAAACTGTACTTGTTTTTTACCACCATGAATTTATACTCCTCCTCCTATTGTTTTCTACTAAATTATTATTACATTTCTCCCTGAGAGAGGCATCTGTTCTCCATTAAGATGTTAATCTATAATTGTGAAACAACTGGAGCATATAGAGATTTAAAAGTATGTTTTATCAATTTTTCATTAAAAAAAGCAATAGCTGTACTTATTTTTTTCTTTGGAATGAACCATATTGTCATTGATAGGCCACTGTGTTCTGAATAATTGCCAGGTATTTCAGGGCTGGTTATGGCATTGTTGACTTTACAAAAGTATAACAAAGAAGCAATAGGTAATCATCAAGAATATTGCAATTTTTGGAAAAATATTTCCTACATATTTAAAGAAAAAAATCTCCAATGTGAACATTTGCATGGAATAAAATGGCAATGTTTCCTGTCAGTTAAGCTGGGAAGATACCATGGTTTTCAGATTTTCAAAGTGACTTTTTGGTTCATTTTATTTCTTAAGCAGTATTTTGTTATTCCTCTAGAAAGACAGAAACAAATCACTTAGAGAGACTTAGTCCTTCCTGAACATGTTTTTATCTATGCTATAGAATTCACCACATTTTTCTTTCCATGTGCTTAACAGGCCCACTTAAATGGCTGGGTTAAGTCTTTGTCTCATGTAAGTACTAACTAAATCTGACCTTGCTTAGTTTCTAAGATCAGATGACAGTTGAATTTGGGCACATTCAGGATGATATGGCCATGGACACCAGGAGAGAGACTCTGTACAGATGAGGAGTGGCACTGGGGAAGGTGGAGGAATAAAAATGATCAAGATGTGATATATAAACGTAT